>PVHY01023608.1:0-20755 GCA_004024945.1 Uropsilus gracilis
TATTTTCTTAGCACTAATGCTTACATAAGGTAAAATAGATGTTTTATCACATTATATTTCTGTTTATTGACCTTCACATCTTTTGTACTTTTGTTTACCATGTATGTAAGATCTGTGATTGTAATAAGTGGTATTAGATTGTTTGCTTTAAGCTGGGCATGGTGGCGCGTGCCTGTAAGCTTCAGCCTATGAAGCAGCTGGGGCTAGGGATCGAGGTTCGAGTCCTGCTCAGGACAACAGAGCGAGACCTAGTCCCCAAAAATAGCTGGGTGTGGTGGCGTGCACCTATAATCCCACCTACGTAGGAAGCTGAGGTTGGGGATTGCTTGAGTCTGTGGTACCCTGGGGAACGTGAGCCTGTGGTTCCATGGACAAAAATAGTGAGACCTAGTCTCAAAAAAAAAACAACCAAAAAAAGAGTTCATCAAAAAAAACAAAAAAAGAATGTTTGCTTTATACCAAGCAGCTGACGCTCACATGCCAAATTCAGCCTGACCTGCTGTGTATTTTTTACTAATTATGAGTTAGTTTTTATGAATTCATTTGAAAAAAATAAAAACATTTTAATCCAAGTTTTAAGAAATTTCCATTTCAGTGTTCATAAATGAAGTTTCACTGAAACACAATTTTGATTTATTATATATACCATCTGTGATTGCTTGTTATGCTAATACAACAGAAAGTGTGTACCAACCCCTACCTGCTATTGTCCTTTCTTTTAGAGAAGGGAGGAAAAGCTGGGCACAGTGGCTCATGCCTGTAAGCTTCAGCCTATGAAGCGGCTGGGGCTAGGGATGGCAGTTCAAGTCCTGCCTGGGGCCTGTAGCGAGACCTAGTTCCAAAAAAATAGCTGGGCGTGGTGGTGCGCGCCTGTAATCCCAGCTACCTGGGAAGCTGAGGCTAAGGATTGCTTGAGTCCGTTGTACCCCGGGCAATGAGAGCCTCCGGTTCCATGGGCAAAATAGCGAGACCTAGTCTCAAAAAATGAAAACAAAACAAAACAAAACAAAAGATTTTTTAAAAATTATATAAGCTACAGTTTTGTTACCTCTGAATGTGTTAGGCCATTATTTCCTTAAATATTTCTCACACCTTTTTTTCAGTCTCTGGACTTCAATTTATCTGTGATTACATTGAATTTGACCCACACATTGATCTCTGATTCTATTAATTTTTCCTAATGCTTTCTTTTTCTTCTACTCAGATTGTTTAGTTTCTGTTAAGCTGTTAACAAGGTTACTGAGTCTTCCTTTTCCTATTTCTTCACTATTGAAAACTATAGTAAATTTTTTCTTTCAGTCATTGTAATTTTCAGCACTACTGTTTTCGTTTTGTTTTTTTTTCTAATGGTTTACTTTTGAGATTCATTGCCAGATCTTACATTTCTTCTGAACATATTTAGGAAAGCTGCTTTGAAGCCTTGTTTGTTTTTTTGGCAAAATTCAGTGTGAAGACCTGCTGGGAATTAGTTTCTATGAGAATCTTTTCTAAGTATGTGTCATTTTCCCATTTCTCTTTTTTATTTTGATGTCTAATAATTTTTTTGCTAGAAACTGGGCCATCAGAGAGTAGCATTTTAATAGTGATCTGAATTTTGCTGTTTTCATGAGATTACTTGGTTTTTGATCTAGCAGGCTGTTAACTTAAACTTCAAACTGTATGTGTCCATCCTATTCTCCTTACTCCTTAGTGTGAGGCAGCTGATAGAGCTATTCAGTTCTTTAAGCTTCCAGCTATTCCTTTTTACCTTGCCGCCTGAGGGAAGACTTCATATACATTAACTCTCAAAGAATTTTGATGAGTTTTATATTTAGTTTATGGAGTTTCTTCAGATTTCTATCATTCAAAGTGTCACTTCATTCTCTGCTGCTTTTCGGCCCCAATCTTTGACATCCCTATCCAGTAAGACTTCTATTTTCCTCTGCTTGAACTGTGAGCCAGTTGTTGGAAAGCTATCAGTCAAAAATGCACAGAATCTCACTAAATGTTTTACTTCTGTTTTCAACATTCCTATTACCCTCCTGTCTGCTTTTTTCCAAGCCCTTTGTGAGCTCTCAAACAGTTGCATAGTTCAGTATCTACATGGAATTCTGGCAGAGTTTATGCTCAAGATTTTGTGTCTCATCTTTTGTTTAAGTTCTCCCATTTTTAGAATTTATCCCTACATTTCCCACTGATCTGCTAGACCTAAATTCTGTTCCATATCACCTTTGAGGAAGTGATTTTCTCTCTCAAGAGCTGTGGTTTATCTTCATGTAAAAGTGCCATACATCTAGCAGTTCTTATCTGTTGCAGTTGCTGTTCATTAAAGATAAACTTTTCTTCATTCCCCAGTTACTTTAGTTACCATTGCCTCCCATTAGTTGTTTTATTATACACTCTGTTCATATTTTTAATTATTATCTTGGGGTTTATTTTCCTGACCAGTTTACTCTTATTTGCCATTTATTTCTGCTTGCCAAAAATCCCTTCTATGCATTACAAAACTGCGTTCTTGCCACATAACACATCAGTGTAAAAAGGAGAGAAATTTACCTCCTCAATGTTCTCATTGAACATTGAGAAATTATTTAGTCTTTGTGATACACCTTATGCTGCACATAATTCTGTTGTTGTGCCTCCAACACCATCTTGCAGTATTTTTGTTAATTTGTACTTTCTGGCAGCCAAGGGTTACTTGCTTTTGAGGCTGTCACTTGAAAGCAAGAACAGTTTTTGTATATTGTATACCTTGGCATCCTAGTGAACTAAGACAGTTTTGAGATACCAAGGGACTTTACAGAAGCGATTTTTATGATTTCTTATTAAATCAACTCATTCTCAAATACTTCTACCCAGGTGGTTCTTCCCCTTATAAAAGTCTCAAATCATGAAACAAGAAAAATAATGTGCTTATTTCCAAATTTTCATATGAATGTCACAGAGGAACTGCATCAGAACTCTCCCTCATTATCTAACTTGTTCTGATTATATTCTGATCTACTGCAGGGATCAGTGTCATTCAAAGATGTGACTGTGGACTTCACCCAGGAGGAGTGGCAGCACCTTGACCCTGCACAGAAGACTCTCTACATGGATGTGATGTTGGAAAACTACTGCCACCTTATTTCTGTGGGTAAGAAAGATACTCTGAAACTTTAAGTAGCTTGCATTTCCTGTGAAAGTACCTGAAATACACGTGAGCTTTAATTTTAGGGAAAAGGACACTGGCTTCTTTTTGTTTAACAGACATGATTGTACCTTTACTTGCCTGCTGCGAGATATTAAGTCTAATAAATGCAAAGGAGTAGACTCATTTGTGGTACTGAAAATGCACCTAATTTTTTGAAATGTGTTGAAATCCAAGCAACTTAATCTAAATCTCCCCTTATCAGGGTGTCACATGACCAAGCCTGATGTGATCCTCAAGTTGGAACGAGGAGAAGAGCCATGGACATCACTTACAAGTCATAGCTGTATAGGTGAGTTTCTGACTCTCAAGCAGATGAAATCAAATGGCAATTTTAAAGTGGTGACGTGGTGGGTGGCACCTTTGAAATATTTCGTGTGTTCTTTTAAAAGCTCCTCATTCCCTAAAATGACCACCATACCCGTGAAACTTAAGTCTTCTAATACCACTCTAAATAAAAATCTTTCATAGTTTACCAAACTGTCACAATGGACAGTGAGCTTTCTTCTAAAGTCTTTTTCTTGATTCATGTCTTTTCTTTTTTTTTTTTGAGACTAGGTCTCACTATTTTTGCCTGTGGACCTGCAGGCTCATGTTGCCCGGGGTAACACAGACTCAAGTGATCCCCAGCTTCAGCTTCCCAGGTAGCTGGGATTACAGGCGCACGTCACCATGCCCAGCTATTTTTTTGGGACCAAGTCTTGCTACGTGCCCCTGGCAGGACTCGAACCGTTATCCCTGGCCCAGGCCACGGCTTCCTAGGCTGCTGCTTACAGGCATGCGCCACCATGTCTGGCCTCTCACAGGTATTCTTAAATCTTAAAAAAGAAAAAATTATTGATTAATATTTCCCTTCTTAATTGCCTTCCATTTGCTTTCTCTTTTATAAGTACCACTGTGCTGTTGTCTTGGATTCCCATGCTCACCACAAATCTAGATAGCTAATTTTAAAATGTGGTTGCTTTGACCCAGATAATTCTATAGTACCGTTTTTTGTCACTAAACTTTCATGGTTCATTTTATATATATAGCTGATCATTTCATATCAGTCCTTGGCTTTGGTAAAACAACACTGATTCTTTTTTATTCAGGTTATCTAAACCTGAGAAAGAGGGATTGTTATGATTTTAAACCTGAGAAAGAGGGATTGTTATGATTTTAAACCTGAGAAAGAGGGATTATTATAATTGATGATCATGAGGGTTTTGTTATTGAACTATTCTGTAAGAATTAATTGATGACAATTGATGAATGAAAGACTTAAGCAATCTGAATACAACAGTGAAAGTTAATTAACCTTAGTCTGTTTTTAAAAAAGTTCCTGTCGGAAGTGTTTTCCTATTTCTCCTAAGAGAAAATGATTCCCAGCTATTTGGAGGGTTAGAGACTAAAATATGTAGTATTGTTTTTCTAAGCAGTAAGCAACTAAGTAATGCTTAGATTAATTATCCACTGATGGCTACATGAAGGGGGTAGTGAAACTATTGAAATTGTTTCACCTCGCAACTGTGGAATACGTATATAAAAGTATGGGTTCTGATTTGTGTCCTCCAAAAAGTAATCATTCCTCTAATATTTTCCCTGAATAGGCTTTTGTAGTAATTTCTTATCTATCCTACATGAAGTATAATGCATTTGATAGGTTCATTTTATTGTTCTGAATCCACTTAGCCAAGCTTGAATCCCTTTTTCACCATCATTCTTTGTCGTCTCATTGCTTCTTAGGTTCATTTCACTTTCTGTATGAATTTTTGGTGTGAAGTACAAGTGATATTAATGTTCATTGCTTATTTTTTCATCCTTTCCTACACTGAATGCCAGTTTTTCTTTACGTTCTGTGCCTCTTCCCAGGCAAGCTGTAATTTGTCAGGTCTGTCTGGCCTCAAGTGCTAGACCCTAGTGTAATTTCTTTCCAGGGCAAGTATGTGAGGATTCACAAATTGTTACTTTCTTTTCTAGAAGAAACGTGGAAAGCTGAGAACTTTCTAGTGAAGTTCAAAGAACACCATGATAAGTTTTCTAGATCAGTTGTATGCATCAACCACAAAAAAATGATTAAGGAGACCAATAATGCATATGAAAAGGCATTTACATTAGACAAAAATCCTATTAACTCAAAAAATCTTACTGAATATGATTCTCATGGAAAGATTTATAAAAATGTCTCAGAATTAATGATTAATAATCTAAGTCCTCCAAGAAAGAGACTTGGTGAGTATAATGGATTTACTAAGGCAGAGACTGCTCACCCTAGAATCAGATCCCATAATCAACAAAGCAGGACTTTCACTCAGAATGATTTGCTTATACAGTATCAGAAGATGGACACATCAGCACAGTCATGTGGATATGATGACTGTGAGAAACCCTTCCTTAAAAAAGGAAACTTAATTACACATACTAGAACTTACAGGAGGGAAAATCCCTCTGAATATAATAGAAGGAGAAGAACAGCCAATATCGAAAAAAAACACACATGCCCTGAATGTGGGAAGTCCTTCTGCAGAAAGTCAGTATTGATTCTACATCAGGGAATTCACACAGAAGAAAAACCATATCAATGCCATGAATGTGGAAATGCATTTAGAAGGAAGTCATACCTCGTTGATCATCAAAGAACTCACACAGGAGAGAAACCCTTTGTTTGTAATGAGTGTGGTAAGTCCTTCCGCCTAAAGACAGCCCTCACAGATCATCAGAGGACACACACAGGGGAGAAATCCTATGAATGCCCACAATGTAGGAATGCCTTCAGATTGAAGTCACACCTTATCCGTCATCAAAGAACACACACAGGAGAGAAACCGTATGAGTGTAATGACTGTGGAAAGTCCTTCCGCCAAAAGACCACACTCTCTCTACATCAAAGAATTCATACAGGAGAGAAACCCTATGTTTGTAAAGAATGTGGTAAGTCCTTTCACCAGAAGGCAAACCTTACTGTACATCAAAGAACTCATACAGGGGAAAAGCCCTATATTTGTAATGAATGTGGGAAGTCTTTCTCCCAGAAGACAACCTTGGCTCTACATGAGAAGACTCATAATGAGGAAAAACCCTATATTTGTAATGAATGCGGCAAGTCTTTCCGTCAGAAGACAACCCTTGTAGCACATCAAAGAACACATACAGGGGAAAAATCCTATGAGTGTCCTCACTGTGGCAAGGCCTTTAGAATGAAGTCATACCTCATTGATCATCATAGAACTCACACAGGGGAGAAACCCTATGAATGTAATGAATGTGGCAAGTCCTTCAGTCAGAAGACAAACCTCAATTTGCATCAAAGAATTCATACAGGGGAAAAACCCTACATTTGTAATGAATGTGGTAAGTCCTTCCGCCAGAAAGCAACTCTCACTGTACATCAGAAAATACATACAGGGCAGAAATCCTATGAATGCCCTCAATGTGGTAAAGCCTTCAGCAGGAAGTCCTATCTCATTCACCATCAAAGAACTCACACAGGAGAGAAACCGTATAAATGTAATGATTGTGGGAAGTGCTTTCGCCAGAAGACAAATCTCATTGTACATCAGCGGACTCACACAGGGGAGAAGCCCTATATTTGTAATGAATGTGGGAAGTCCTTTAGTTACAAGAGAAACCTCATTGTTCATCAGAGATCTCACAAGGGAGAAAATATGGAAATGTAATAAAAGTACTTTTTTGCAAAGAAATTTTCCAAGTTATTGTAAACCCTTAGCTTAAAAATAAGCATGCTTTAACTTGTTAATATAGTAAATTTAACCACAAATGTAACAATTTAGTGTACCATACCACAAGACTACTGTTTACTAGTCTTCAAAATGGATATTATCATTGGTACTGGACATGTGTCATCAGTGAAGCTAATTTTTAAGTTTTCAAGTACTTCTGCTAAATCAATTTGTTTTTAAAATTATATAATACATGCATATTCAAGATACAAAATATAAGTATCAGCCTCCATAAGAGAAAAAAAATATTAACTATATTTCTTATTGCGTTTTATGGAATAAAAAATAGTTGTTACTACCCTAAAGACTACCATTCCGCTGGCTTATAACATCAAGAAGTAGGTTTTGTGCCAGGTGCAGTGGTGTGCACCTATAATCCCAGCTACTTGGGAGGTGGAGGCTAGGAATCACCTGAATCCGCAAGTTCAATACTACCCTGGGCAATATAGTGAGAACTAGTCTCAAAAAAAAAGCCAGGCTTGGTGGTGCATGCCAATAATCCCAGCTACCTGGGAGGCTGAGGCTAGGGATCACTTGAATCCATGGGTTTGGTTGTATCCCAGGCAACACAGTGAGATCTAGTCTTTAAGAAAAAAAAAAGAAAACAGTAGGTTTTGCATGTGTTTTAACTTAATACATATTTTATCATACATCATAAATTCTTTTGTCTTTGAACATTTTAAGATTCATACATTATTGCATGTGGCAGTAGTGTATTCATTTACTTTGTATATTATTCCATTTTAAGAATATACTGCTATTATCCTTTTGATGGATATTTGTATTTTTTATAGTTTTGTGTTATAATAAAAATACTGCTATAAATATTTTTGCATATGTTTGTGTATGTGTTTCTATTGATTTTATTCTAAGACATGTAATCCAAGCATATCTGTGTTTTTTCCCCAGCTAGCACAGATACTGCCACGTATCTCTCAGATCTTTTTCAACCTGAGATGATTCACTTTGAAGACAGTTGTGGTTGTAACGAGTGCTTAGAAAAGTCTTCAACCATGATTCAACTGGAGAATTTGTCTTACAAGGAGACCTTATGTTACAATTGGGAGAGGGCCATTAGTCCTGGAAATATAACATGTAGAAAGAACTTGAGTTTTAGCCATACCTTAAAACTTACACAAAACTGGAGAATTCATGATTACAGGGGCCCTTTGTGCCAGAGGTCCATCATATTAAACAAAGTTATAGCAAACAGGAGGTTAAGAAGAAATGTAAGTAAAATTTGGTAGTATAAGTCACAGTGATCAGAATTACAAAAAGAGTATGTACATAGGCCTAGTATAAGCCTATATAAATACGCTTTTTGTACTTTGACTTATCACAGGAAATATGGGTCTCTGAATATACCAAATGAAGACTCACTGGGGAGATTGTGGTGTTGGAAGCCTAAGGTAATGTCTTTAAGTATCTTTTAAAAATAAGCTCAGCAGCAGTTTGAACAGTGTTACTGAAGGTTTTGTGGGAAGATGATTCATAACCACCATTTACTACATATATTCAGAAGTTTTAGTAAACTGGGTAGTTGTTTTTTCCCTACTGAGAACTGTAAACCAGTAAGCAGGAAAGTTAATGCAGTTCAAGGATCTAACCTTAAAATGTTAAACAGGCCTCTGACCTATTTCTACTCTCCTGGGTATCCAAGGCTGTCACAAAATAACTTTACATGTGCTATCCTGACTTAAGATTTTATCATGAAACAGTCATATTTACAGCTGAATATTGTGCATATATGCTTGTCTTGTTCAAAGAGCACTGACAAAAGAACATGTTTTTTCAAAAGAACATGTTTTTCAAAAGAACATGTCTTACAGATCTTATGTATAATATACTGGAAAGAATAATGATGGGCAGTTTTTGAAATGGTGAAACTAAAAAGTACAGTTATGAGTTCATAAGTGACTAGATTCTTAAGAGACTACTATGGAAGGTTATATAAACAAGTCAAAATTATCTCTATAATAATTGTTGATTATCTCTCCATATTTATGCTCAGTTATTTTCCAAGATCTCCCCTTTGGCTCCTATAGTTCCTATACCTATTCATATTCACTATAACTCACCAAAATATATAAATTGAGGGGATAAGATGAAGTGTTGGTGCTGGGAATGGTGGTGTGTCCCATTAAGCACAGCCTTAGAGCGTGGCAGAGATTAGGAAGAGCTTGAGTCCATGGGTTGGAGACCCACCCAGGGCAACACAGCAAGACCTAGTCTCAAAAAAATAGCTGGGCATGGTGGCGCATGCCTGTAATCCCAGCTACCTGGGAAGCTGAAACTGGAGATCACTTGAGTCTGTGGTACCCCGGGCAAAGTGAGCCTGCAGTTCCCTGGGCAAAATAGCAAGACCAAATCTTAAAAAAAAAAAAAAAAAAAAGGTGACGTGTTGGCGCACACTGCTACCATGTTCTCTATAAGAAAAATTTAAAAACGTATGTAGGCTAAGGTACAAACTCCTTTGGGCAAACAGTAAATACCCTACATCTACATTTTACATGATATATTTTCCTTACTTTCCCAAATCCTATATTAAGCCCTCATGAAAATTCTATGATTTCACATGTATTTTATCTAAATTGACTGAGTGAGGAGGAAATGATAAAAATGTGAATATTTGGCCATAATAAGTTACCTTATTTGAATGATTTCTGTAAAAATCAAAGAAGTGACAAAGTTTTTAGTATTCTTTTTAATTTTTAGTTTTTCTATTTAATATTAAATCTACCAAATTTAATTTTTGTATAGCTTTTAAAATAAATATACCAAACTTAAAAAAAAATAGACATTGCAATGTGTTATTTAACCACCAAATTTGTTATGAGTTGGTATGACACAGAAAAGTAACAAGATTTTGGTGCTGGAAATGGGGTTCTGCTGAAACAAATATCTAAAAATATGCAAGTTTCTTAGAGTTTGGATATGGGTAGAGGCTGGAAGAATTTTAAATCACTTGACAGTAAACTTTAAAAATAAAAAGTAACTTTAAACATAAAAAGTACTTATACAGGCCTATCTTGGTCCTGGCCTACAGGAAATGGAGAATGACTTAAAAAATCTAGAAATAAACAAAATAGCTTTTTTAAATTGAGCACTAATTACCTGCCCGCACTCTTCTAGGGCTTTATGCTTATGAGGTCTCTTAGTCCTCAAACATTTCAGAGAAAGGACAGGGACCCAGACATCTAGAAGCAGAGACAGTACATGCCCCTCACCATATATATAAATATATGATCTTAGATTCTTGCTGCTAAGGCTCACAATGCCTATCACCACACAGACACAATCTCCTCATGGATTCCCTAGGAAACCCACTTCTGTTATTGCAGAATCTCTGCTTGAACTCCAGTCACATTCCCTCTCCTAAAGGCCGCTGGAAACTACACAAACCATTTCCTAATCTAGTCTTGTTTTAAACTCATATTTGGAGCAAAAGAGAGCACTAATTTTCTTTAAAAAACAGCAAGTAACAGAAGACTGTACTAATATTCCCCTAGACATGTATTTTCTATTCATTAGAACAATGAGACACCCTACTAAATGGGAGAGAAATTTTGTACATCATCATATGTCTGACAAGAGATTAATACCCAAGACCTACAAAGAACTCATTCAACACAACAAAAAGCAGTACAATCAGAAAAAGGACAGTAGAGCTGACCAGACACTTCTCCAAAGAAGACATACATTTGGTCAATAGGTATGTAGAAAAAAAAGCTCATCATTACAGAAATTCAGAGCAAAACCACAGAGATGCAAATCCAAACTACAAGAGAGGCCGGGCATGGTGGCGCGTGCCTGCAAGCGGCAGCTTAGGAAGCCAGAGCGGGAACCATGGATCACAGTCTGAGTCCCGCGCAATGTAGCAAGACCTAGTTCCAAAAAATTAGCTGGGCATGGTGGCACACACCTGTAATCCCAGCTACCTGGGAAGCTGTGTCTGGGGATTGCTTGAGTCTGTGGTACCCCGGGCAGCATGAGCCTGCAGTTCCATGGGCAAAAATAGTGAGACCTAGTCTCAAAAACAAAAAAAAAAAACAAAAAACCCCCACAAGATAGCATCTCACATTCATGAAAAAAGTTCATATCAAAAAGAACGGAAACAACTAATGTTGGCCAATGGCGTAGAAAAAATGAAATCTTTATAGCTGTTGGTAGGAATATAGACTAGAGCAGTTTCTATGGAAAGTAACAATAGGATTTTTCAAAATGTTACAAAGAAATCTGTCACATGATCTAGCAATTCCTCTCCATAGTACCTACCTGAATACAAAAACACTAATTTGCTGGGGATAGTGGTGTGCACCTATAACCCAAGCATTGGGAGGCAAGAGGCCAGGGATCGCTTGAGTGCATGGGTTCGAGACTACCCTGGATAACATAGTGAGACCTGGTCTCAAAACAGCATCTGGGCACGATGGCAGGTGCATGTAATCCCAGCTACCTGAGAGGCTGAGGCTAGGGATCGATTGAGTCCGCAGGGTTGGGACAACCCTGGGCAACATAGCTAGACCCAGTCTCAAAAGAAAAAGAAAAAAGATTAATCACAGGCTATGGAGTGAGGCTGGGACTAGGAATTGCTTGAGTCAGCAGCTTCGAGACCTGCCCAGGGCAACAGAGGGAGACTTAGTCCCAAAAAATAGCTGAGCATGGTGGTGCGTGCCTGTAATCAGCTACCTGGGAAGTGATGCAAACCAAGGAGTTACAACTCATACAAGTCAACAATAAAAAAAAACCAAAAACAACCCAATGAAAAAATGGGCAGAGGATCTAAATAGTCTTACCACCAAAGAAGGCATACAGGTATCCATGAGACACACAAAAAAGATGTTCTAGATCACGTATCATTAGGGAAATGCAAATAAAAATATAATTTGCAAAAATAAAATCTCATAATGAGATTTCACCTTACATTTTATACTCATCAAATTTTATTGCTTCACCATTCATTTACAAAACTGAATCTATCGGGAACATGACTTCGTATCTTAACATGTATACATCCTTCACTTGCCCTCCACTAATGTTACCTTATGCCCTCTACACCCTTTTCCTGCCCCACCCAAGCTGGTAACCACCATCATTTTTACAGTTGAAGAGTTATTTTTGTTGTGAAAATTAAAAGGAAAGATAACATCTTTCAAAAAGAAAAAAAATCTCAACTCACCTAAAACATGACTTTTAAAAGCCTGAGTTGTTTTTCTCTGGAATCCTCTGGGAAAGTACAACATCCCAAAAAAGCAGCTGTATGACTGGAAAAAATAATTCTACACTCTACTTCCAATGTGCTGTTACCCACACCTGCTTTCCTCCATCCAAGCATGTGCACATGAGCACACACCACCCCCCACCCCACACACACGGTGAGGGCGACTATAAATTCCAGTCTTTCCCAAAGTTTGTGGGGACCCAAAAACAGCAGGGTGAATTCAGGGTTGACATGTTCTAGCACTGTTGGGGGACACAGGTCTCTGCAGGAAGAATTTATTCAACCCAAGACCCTAATCTCAAATTGCTCAGCTGGCCCAGGCATGGTGGTACATGCCTGTAAGCGGCAGCCTAAGAAGCTGCAGCTGGAGCCAGGGATTGTGGTTCAAGTCCTGCCGGGGTCATGTAGCAAGACCTAGTTCCAAAAAAATAGCTGGGTGTGGTGGCGTGCACCTGTAATCCCAGCTACCTGGGAAGCTGAGGCTGGGGATTGCCTGAGTCTGTGGTACCCCGGGCAACGTGAGCCTGCAGTTCCATAGTCAAAAATAGCGAGACCTAGTCTCAAAAAAATAAAATAAAGTGCTCAGCTGGCCTCAGATAGCTATCATAACATAGCTTCTTTGCAAATGCAGAGTTTCCACAGAGATAGCTAGGCTGTACTAAGTCAGAGCTGAAGTCCTTGAGCAGTCTTGCACACCTCTTTAGTGAAAGGATGATCTCACTCCCAAATTCCTTCCTGTTGGCACCAATTACCTTAAACCCCAAGAGCCTGGGTCACTAGCTTGGGCAACATCAAAGAAACCCACCTCCCCCAGGCAGCCTGACTAACTTTGGCCTGAGGGAAACATTACTTAACAGGAAGAAACATCACTTACCAGACAAAACTCCCCCATCCAGCCTGACCAAAGCCCCTCTCCTAGACCAGATAAAAAGGACACAGTCATGCAGGCAATGCATGGCTCTCCTAGCTTCTTGGCTCTGTTCTCTTTCCCAAAAGAGGGCCTGTTTCTCCACTAGTCTCATTGTTTCCTTCCATTACAATGCTCTCCCTTTGCCAAAAACCTAACATTTAGCACCTCAACTGATTTCCAAAGCCTTCTAGTATATATCAAGATATAAAATCTCTTGGTTTCTCTTTGGCTCTATTTTGAACAACTACGTCTAAGGAGTTGCCATTACAGAGACTGCAGGGCCTTGAATACCTGGCCACAGGGACAAAATTATGAAGCAAGGACAGACACATTTCAGGATGGGTATGTATTATGTATGAGAAATAAACTTCCTACTAAGATTCTAATATTTGGGTATTATTAACACAGCATGGTTTAACCTAAACTGACACTGACACAATAATCAAGAAAACTGTATTTCCTGTCTACCCCCACCTCCTTCCCATCCTTGAAAGATCATGGAGATCTATTTTAGAGTTTGTTATAGATGGAGAAGTTTAACATAATGCAAATCAAAACTACAATGAGATAGCATTTCACACCTGTTACAGTGAATTATCAAAAAAACAGCGATTATTATCAAAAAGACAAGAAATATAGAGCGTTGGTTGCAGAGAAAGGGATCCCTTATACACTGTTGGTGAGAATGTAAAATTTGGTGCAGACATTATGAAAACCTGCATGGGGTTTCCTCAAAAATTAAAAATCCAGCAGTCATATGACCCAGTAATTCCACTATTGGGATATTTATCCAAATGCAATAAACGAAAGAATCACACCACGAACACAATCTCTCCACAGTCCCCATCCCCCGACCCCGCCACTCCGTGTGTCTCTCTCACGCACACATACACAACACGCACACGCTCTCCTTTCTTTAGTTCCCTGCTACGAAAGGACGAACCCACTCCTCCCTCACCCCAAGCCTGTCACAGTTCCAACCTGCTCTAAGCCAGCCAGCTGTATCGACCCCAAAGGCCCCTGAGCTGCTGACTCCGTGGAGCCGGCGGTCCTGCCACAGCGCGGAGTCCTCTGGGAAATGTAGTCCAGCGTTGGACAATGGGCGCCTAAAGCCTTTCAGCTGGGCTCATTCATCACTTCTCCGCACCCAAACAGCCATGGAGGCTCCGCACCCAGCAGCTCAGAGGAAATGGGCCATTTATAGTTGCCAAGGTTCCTCTACCTGGCCGGATTAGAAGGGACATCCGGCTTTAGGCGGAAGTAGATGGGAGCGCAGGCCTATGGGAAATGTGGTCCCCGTCTCGCCCTGCTACGTATAAACTCTTTCTTCTCAGCTTTCAGCCTGGTCCTGGCTGCTGTCACCCAGCCAGCAGCGCTGGGAGAGTTCAGGAAGTGAGTTTCCCCTCGGAAAGTGGAGGTGAAACACTGATAAGTTTACCTTTGTCCTTCCGTGAGTCTAGAACTCTGTCGACTCAGTGGTTAGAATGAGGATGAAGTAGGGCAATGACTTAACCTTCTGCTTAATTAACTGGGTTGAGAAGGCAGAAGAATCATGATGTGGTGTTATGATCTTTGTGTGGGGTATGTGTGCGTTCAATGTACAACGTACTCAGTGGAACTTTATTTTGAAGAATTATGACCTGTATTTCTAAAAATCGCCTTGTCACTTAAGTTTTCCTCTCTCCCTGGAAGTTCTTTTAGCTGGAATTTGAAGTCCTGCTTTTTAAAAAAATTTTTAAAGAGATTAGGTTCCCCAGGGTTGTCTCCAACCCGCGGACTCAAGTGATCCCAAGCCTCAGCCTCCCAGGCTAAATTTATAAAAAATAAAATTTTTTAAATTTATCTTTCATCTTACCTTTACACATTACTAGGTTTGCCAATTTAATAGCTGCCCACCTTTTACTACCTCCCCGCTCCCAGCCCATCCAAATCCCTACATTCAGTAACATAAATCGTGACAGAGCCACACGAATGATGCTCAAAGATCCACAAAAGCACCATCACACTGACCCGATAGATCCTGGAGACACAAGAATATCATCACTCTTCCCATCTCCACCTCCATTTAAGCAGTCGGTAACAGAGATGGCCACAGGCAGAGACAATCACATTCACAGTCGTACAGCACACTCACCACCTGGACCACAAAGATAAAGGATACCCCTTCCACAGTTATGAGCACTCAGTCACCGAAACCCTTTCATGTTGACACTGCCCCACCACCCTGTGGTCATGCTGCACCCGAGGAAGTGCACAATCCCTGTCCAAGGCTTGAGCACTGCACCCCAACATGCCTGTGCTCCACCCTCTCCCCTCTTCCAGCCCTTCCAGTGAGCAGTTGGGACTCAGCTTGACCCAAACTGCAGGAACCTCTGATCAGGGGCCACAGTACCCGGGGAGGTCAAATGCTCAGCCAAGAGGAAGGCACTGGGTCGAGAGTGGCAAAGATGTGCACCGCACCAAGGTGGTTCCTGGGTTCAGGTCAGGCCATCCTGGGTTCACTCACCTGGCAATCCAGAGAATTTAGCAGAAGGGCGAATTTGGCACGTGGAGAGGATCCTGGGGCAGCCCTCAACCAAGGGAGAGGGCGGGGAAATGAGGGGGGAGGGTGCTCCTGTTTGAAAAGTAGCCCTGACCATCTTGGTGCTCTTCCTGTATCTGTGCAGAGCTGAGCTGTTGTAGTGATTCTCTTAGTGAAGCCAGACAGACCCGCTAGGGGTACTTGACCCAAATTCCCTACCCAAGAACTGAATGGTCCATGGCCTGGGGTCCATTCATGCCCTCAGGATGTAAATCTGCCACTCCCTGAGATGTGTAGGATTCCCAAGGACTTGGGGAACATGGGATCGTGCAGCTCTGAAGAAAGCTGGTTTTGGGGAGCAGAGGCAATTGCCAAAGGCAGCTGGGAGAGATGGGAGACTTCCTGACACATGGCAGTCAAAAAATAAAGCGTGAAGCCCAGTGTGGTAGTGGAGCCTGTAACCCCAGAGGCTAGGGGTCACTTGAGCCCCCCCCCCCTTTGAGACAACCCTGGGCAACATAGGAGACCAATCTCCCTTTTTAAAAAGGGGTGGAGTCTTTACCTTAGAAAATATTAAGATTCATGTATAATTTAAATATATGGTTCAGAATAATTTGTTTGGAAGGCTAGTAAGAGAGAGTAACAATAACTAATAAACTGGTTTTGAAAACCTCAAATGCTACTTATCGCTGTTTATCATTATTCAGAACCTTTAATAATCTTCTATTAAATTACATTTTAATGACTGATGAGGGACCCAGGAAAACTATTTTTAACTGGTTTATACAACAAAATTCTGTCTGAATCACTTTTCTCATACCTACCTATCCCCATCCTCTCCATCTTTGATAAAAGAAAAACTTGATGAGGAAAGTTACTTCACAATTTATCAAATGATCACACTGATCATTTCATTTCTCCATGCATATTAATTCCTCAAGTATACCTCAATAAAGCTTAGGAAAAAACAAGATGTCTAAATTTGGAGGCTGAAAATTAAGATTCTAACTGTGGATGTTCTGAGAACATGAATATTTCTTTTATTCTATTTTTATTATTTTTTGACACTAGGTCTCACTATGTTGCCCAGGGTAGTCCCAACCCTGCTGACTCAAGCAATCCCCAGCTTCAGCCTCCTAGGTAGCTGGGATTACAGGTACGTGCCTGGCTATTTTTTGAGACTAGGTCTTGCTATGTTGCCGGGGTAGTCTCGAACCCATGGATTCAAGAAATTCCTAGTCTCAGCCTCCTGAGACTGGGGTTAAAGGCGCACACTGCCGCACCTGGCTTCAGTATTTCTTTCAGATGAATAATCAAAGACTTAATTTTCATCAAAATTCACAGAACAGGAAAACTGATGTTTCAAAATTAGTTATCTGAGAAAGTTATATGAAATCTGTGTGTACACCCTTACTAAACTGAAAAGTTTCTGAAAATTCCTATGCTCAAATGACATGGTACAAAATGTTAGCAATGTGAAGACAAACTATAAAATATACACATTAATGTAAAAATAAACAAACATTTGGGTTATGCTATCATTTTTAATTTTAATAAAATAGATAATTTCATATTACATAGAGAGCAAGTCCATCCACTCATTATTGATAAAATTTTAGAAATATTTTCTATAAAAAGTTTAGTATTTGAGCTGGGAATGAATACATTAGAACACGATTTCTACACGTAGTGTTCCCATCCTCACCCCCATCCTTAATAATTTTGAGAAAATTTAAAAATACAGAAAAAGTACAAAAAATAAGACAAGATATCCATATACCACAATCCAGAATTATCTAGGTATTTTGAAATATTTACTTGCAGATTTTTTAAAGAGAGAAATGGATGTTTACATATAAAACTCAAGTCCCCTTTAACCAGTCCCCACCCCACCTCCCATATTCATTCCCTTCCCTTCTCCACTCTTTACAAGCAACCACTATCAAAGAGTTTGGTCTATATCCTTTCAATCCATTTCAGAAAACATTAAGAAAAAAAAACATACATATATAACCATTATCAATATATAGTACTGAATCTTATGAGAGAAGTTTGAATTCAAATTTACAAAAATGTCATTAACTTCATTCCACAACTTCATTTTCTCTCCCTCACATTTGAGATCTTTCTCTGTATTATATGCAGACCTCACTTGATGCATTTTACAGATATACAGTATCATAAGTATTCTCCATGTTGATCCTGAAGGGCGTTTTAGTTGTTTCCAATTTATGGCTACTAGCAATCATGCCACAGTCAACAGCCTGGTATATTTTTCCTGAGTACAGCAACTCAGTAGAATGGCTAGGTATATTTGAATTTAACATAAGGAATGTTTTCCTCTTCTCAAAGTCATAACCATTTTAGTAAATATTTTCACCTTTGTTTTAATCTTCTTAGATCTAATCTTTGTATAGAGTTCATGTTCTATTGTTTTTCCTTGGAGAAAAAAGTACCTCCAAATCATTTTCTAAAAAGTTCCATTTTCTTCTTACCTTCTGATGCTATTTCTATCATATTCTAATTTCTAATAAAAGCATATAGAATCTTATCTGTTCTAAAATCAGTATCATAAAAGTCTCTTATGACATTGGTGAACATCTTCGTATCTACAGACAGCAGTGAAAACAGCATGTTTTCTATTCCCGGTTTTAGTGGATACATGTTTGAAATTTCAGCATTACTGTTGCTATAGAATTTTTGTAGGCACAGTCTTTAAAGTCAATACAATTGTCTTTATCTTCAGCATGAATTTTCAGGTGTCTTGTAAGTTTTTAGCTTTTGTTCTCATTTGTGATGCTTTCCTTTAGAATTATTATTTATGATGCATGGTGAGGTGCACAATGATGAATGCTATCCAATTTTCAAGATAGTCACAGGGTTTTTAATGTGTATGGATTTTCTGGTGTCTAATGTGATGTGACTTCTGGCTAAAAGCTTTCCCACACTCACTACACTGATAAGGCTTCTTACCTGTGTGTATTCTCAAATGCAAAGCAAGGGTTGAAAATTGAGAGAAAGCTTTCCCACATTCGTTACAACCATAGGGTTTCTCACCTGTATGGCTTCTCACATGCACAGTAAGAGATGAACTTTGAGAGAAAGCTTTTCCACAAACATTGCATTCATAAGGTTTATCACCTGAATGAATCCTCACATGTACAATAAGCGATGTTCGTTGAGAGAAGGCTTTTCCACACTCATTACATTCATAGGGTTTCTCTCCAGTGTGAATATTCTGGTGTTTGATGAGGTACTTCTTCTGGCCAAAAGCTGTTCCACATTCATTACATTTAAAGGGTTTCTCGCCAATATGAATTTTCTCATGCTCAGTAAGATTTGATTTGCCACTGAAGGTTTTTCCACACTCCTTACATACAAAGGGCTTCTCTCCGGTGTGAGTTCTCTGGTGTCTGATGAGGTTTGACTTCTGAATGAAAGCTTTCCCACAATCCTTACACTCAAAAGGTTTCTCTCCAGTGTGAATTTTTTGATGGGTAAGGAGGTTTTCCTTCTGGCTAAAGGATTTTCCACACTCATTACATTCAAAAAGCTTCTCTCCGGTATGGGTATTTTGATGTTTAATGACATATTGCTTTTGGCTGAAGGCTTTTCCACATTCATTACATTCAAAAGGTTTCTCTCTATTATGAAAATGTTCATGCTCTGTGAGATTTGACTTGTGACTGAAAATTTTCCCACATATCTTACAGGCAAAGGGGATGTCCCCTCTACTATTTCTCTGCTGACTGAGTTGTGACATCTGAATGGAAGTTCTCCCACATTCACAAGATTTCTCTCCAGGAAGAATTTTTCGATGAGTGAAAATTTACTTTTGGCTGAAGGTATTTCCACATTTCTTACATTTCTGAGGCTTCTCTGTGTATGACCTTTCAAATGCAGAATAAGGAATAAGGTTCAAAAGGAAATGGTGATATTCAGTACAATCAAAATTTCTCTCCAAATATATATATATATATATATATATATTTTTTTTTTTTTTGCAACTAAGTCTCGCTATTTTGCCTGTGGAACCACAGGCTCTCGTTACCCGGGGTACCACCTATGACTGGAGGTACCTCTTTTCCTTACTCCTTTTTCCTAATAAACCTGTCCTTTTAAAATGTAAAATTAAATAAATGAGCTGATACAAAGCATTTATTATTAGAACAATGACTGGCAGATGAGCACTCAATAAATACTAACTTTATTGTATCACTTTATTGTATCATTTCTTCATTTCTGGCAAAAAGTCAAATTGTGCTTTCAGGGGATAGTTCAACTCACAATATGACAGAATCATGATCAATATCGCCAATAAAATTTTGAAAAGGAAACCTTTGTAAAGAGTATCTGGGTACTTATACTAAACATTAACATCCATAGGTACACATAAAACTTAGATTCCTCTTGGGGGAAAAAATATTTCCCAAAAGACGAACACAAAATCAAGGTCTACTTTGGATGTTTAAGAGTAACAACTGTTTCCACCTGACCCTCCATGAAAATGGAAAAAAAAAAAAAAAAAAAAAAAAAAAAGAAAATAAAACAAACCCCAAGAAAAAGATATGAGACATTGATACACAGGAATTACCAATTTTCCAATAGTTTAAGGCTTTCAACATATAAGAAAGCAGAACTTCTAATAATAGCAAGGATTTCATAAAAGAATGCCAATGTCAAGTAAGTCAATCTGTGCCAGAAAGTATCTGAGTATCAAAAATACTCAGGAAGTAGAAGGAAATTAAGTACTCGGAGACAGTATAAAGGCAGGGGGCTATGACCCTATCTCCATGAGGTATTTTTCTGTCGGTGCACTGAAACCTATACCAGAAGCACTCAGGTATAAACATGCATTTAATTATTTTCTTTAATAAACACTCCTAAGGGCCGGGTACAGGGATCACGGTTTGAGTCCTGTTGGGGGCACGTAGTGAGACTTAGTCCCAAAAACATAGCTGGGGCCGCACGGTGGCTCGTGCTTGTAAGCTTCAGCCTATGAAGCGGCCGGGGCTTAGGGATCGCGGTTCGAGTCCCGCCTGGGGCCCGTAGCGAGACCTAGTTCCAAAAAATAGCTGGGCGTGGTGGCGCGCACCTGTCATCCCAGCTACCTGGGAAGCTGAGGCTGGGGATTTCTTGAGTCCATGGTACCCCGGGCAACGAGAGCCTGCGGTTCCACAGACAAAAACAGCGAGACCTTGTCTCAAAAAAAAAA
>PVHY01023609.1:0-20759 GCA_004024945.1 Uropsilus gracilis
CAGAGCACCAGGGATGGGCTGGTTGAGGGGGGTCCTGGTTGGGGGGAATAACGCTGCTGGCACAGGTGCCGAGTCCATCAGCCTGCATGTCAGTGAAGCGTTTCACTCTGTGGGCTGCAGGTATCATGGCTGGGCAGCAGCCTCCAGTCAGTGACTGACAGGAGCCCAGGCCTGGGGAGGGCACCGAGCGGCCCTCAGGCCTCACAGCCTGAGCTGTGATCTGCAGGCTCCTCCTGCCCAGCGATGGGCTTTCTGCACCTCCTGAGACACAGGGCCACAGAGATTTGCTGCCTGGGTTTCCAGTCAGCATTTCCTGTTTTGATGTCTCAGCGGGACACTTGAGTTCACCCCATCCACTACCTAGTCTCCCACCTTGTTGGTGGGACAGACTAGTGCCCGGTTTTCACACCAGTCACAGCAGGTCGCAGAAGGTCTGTGGCCGTCGCCACAGGTTCAATATTCAGAACCTTTCACATGACAGGACTGGCTGCTGCCAGTTACCTGAGCTCAACCCCACTTCCTTCCTGCCCCGAAAGCCGCTTCCTGCCTGGTCCCACCACCTGCTGTCTCATGTGTCACCCGTGTGACTTCACAGGACAGAAGGTCCCAGTGGGGGCAGCGTCAGGTCATTTTGCCCCAGGAGTGTACTCAGGATGGTGAGTGGGAGCGACCGGGAGAGGAAGGGGTGCCCTAGGAGACCAGGAATCCCTGGCTTCACTGGAGGGGTGGGGCCCCAGAGCAAGGCAGGAGCAACTTCCCCTGAGGGGTGAGGCCACACCTGCTCATCCCGACTCTGTCCTCCAGGCCTGTCCACCAGCAGAGGGTGCCCCCCAGAACACCACCCACAAGCTCCAGGGCTGGATGCTTAGTGGCCTGAGTTACCAGGCAGTCAAGGGAGCTGCTCCTGCTCATACTCCCGGTCCCACCCATGGAGCTCCCTCAGGCACAGACCTGCACCTCCAGGTCCCGTGGGAATTTGCAGGAGCATGTGCCTCCCTCAGACCCCTGTTCTCACAATCACAGCACACCTGACACCCCAGTTACGGAAGGGGGTGGGAGAGCACTGGGTCCCCTGGAGCCTTCTTGGTGCCCATGTCCTCTGGCACAGCAGCGAGGCCAATGGACTGCCTGACATGTTTGGGGGTGAAAGGGACCTTCATCCCTGGGGGGGCACACACACGGGGTCCCTGTGGAGTTCTCCTGTTTGGTTGCCATCACAAATAATGGCCTCTTTCCTGCGAGCTGGGACTCTAGAGACGGTTCCCAAACATGCCCACCCAAGGGCGTGCTTCTCATCACGGTGTCCCCACTTCTCAGGTCCTTCCCCCTGAGCTCACCTCCTGCCTGTCCATTTACTGAGAGCTGAGGCCCAGTCCCCTGCAGTCCCCACCTGGAGTCCAGCCGGGGCTGCAGGGCAGGGGACCGTGGGGGCACTGGGGACTTGGCTGGAACTGAGGGAGGTGCTGGCATGTCCTCCACAGTCGTCCGGCCTCGATGGCAGTTAGCCCCATGAAGGGTGACCAGGACACCACACAGAGCCCCCTTGATGTTAGAGACACCTGGTCACGGCCTTGCAGGTCCTGTTCCTAGGCCCTCCCCCTGACCCCCTCATCCTCTGTCCTTCAGCCCCCACTCCCAGACTGCATGCACACTAGGTCCTTGATTGAATCTCTCTGCAGACACATGGACACAGCCTCTGTGTGGACTCCAGCTCTGGACTGCTCCCCAAGTGCTCCCGTGATGCTGGGGCACCCTTCATAGGTAAAGAAGTGAACCCCTACTGGTCAAAGTGGGGCCAGTAGGAGCCCTGCCCTGCCCAGGGGAGCCCCCACTCGAAGTCAAGCCCATCCCCATTGCTAAGTGGTGGTGTATTAGTGGATTAACTACAGCAACCAATGTCAGCTGGGAGCATGAGGGAAACTGGACCTAGCAGGTGTGTGGGGTTTGATACTATCTTCTCAGTTATCTGTAAATCTGGGGATGTTCTGAAGAGCAAAGCCCATTGGATGAAAAATAAAGCTGAATTCTACATCTATCCCTGGGCTTCTCCTACAGGGAAAAGAAGTCACAGTTTTGAATTGGAAGACCTGAGTTTAAGTTCTTTGCCATTCATACATACTTACCATCATGGCAATAGCAAACATGCTCTAGAATTAAATTTATTCATAAAATAGTGAACTGGTCCTGTTTTATCAGGTGATGCCTGGGGGCACCCTGCATAGGTGAGGAAGGCATCAGAACTAGTGTGCATATATAAAATCCACATAGGTATACATATGTTCCTAGATATGTGTACACACACAATTCCTCAAAATGCAATGCATTACATAGTAGGACCGTATTGTATCACACTGGGGAACATATTCTAGAATGGACTGCATTCTATTCTAAGGAATGGACTCCTATGATTTGCAGATGGTGTCAGCCAGCTGAGACCCAGGAGGTCCGATGGTGCGGTTTCATAGTGAAACAAGGCTGTGGTTGGGGCTGCACACATCGCTGTTACTTCACCCCACCTTCCCCCAGAGAGTGTATTCCTCAGGGGCTCACTATAAGTGATAAATGCTGTTTAATCAAACCCTAACAAAGGCAAGGCCGTCTGTATCGGGGGACTTGGCATGCCACCACACTCATCCTGTTGTTTCCCATAATCCCCTTTCCTTTCAGGAAATGGGCAGCAGGATGATTTACTGCAAACTCACTCATTCAGAGAATCATTGCCCTGTGAGGCCCACAGCCACCTCCACCTCAGCCTCTCCATGCTCTGTCTCGCTCATCACTGAAATTCAGGTCCCCCGCAGCTGGAAAGGCAGGCCCTCATGTCTACCTGCTGAAGGATACACAGGGATGCAGAAGGGAGGCAAGGCCGGGGGTAGGGGGGTGGGAGCCCTGCCTTGAGATTCACTGGTCTGTGCTCAGGGGACTCTTAGGGTCCTCCTCCAGCAGGCGCTGCTGTGCAGAAAGGAAAAGGGTTTCCTTTGCAAACCACACTGGGCACTTCTCAGAGCCAGCCCAATGGTGAGGATGTTGAGCTGACAGGAGTTGAGCAAAGAGTGCCTCTGTGAAATAGAACAGTGAGGGGGCTATTCCAAGCTTTGCACTGGAAGCAACTCAGAAGTAGTAGGCAAATTGCAAGTAGTAGGTGACTGTGTAGTCTCATTCATTTGCTTACTGTTTTAAAGGAGGAGCATATTTAAAGCAACCATGTGCCCTCAGGGCACATATTGAGGAAGACAAATGTGATTAAAATCTTTTTATAAGTTCTGGGATGGCCTTGTTTATCAGACATGGTCCTGGGCATGCTTGGCCAAACCCTGGCAAGATGTGCCAGAGGCAGAGAGATGTGACTTTCTAGGCGAGATTTCAGATGTGGTGTTTCAGGGAATCAGTTGCTGTGAAGCAGTTCTAGGTGAGCAGTTGTGAGGGGCCCACCCAGGATCAATGGTTGTATTGTAAGGTACCCCCTACTCACAGACCATGATATCAGGTCAAAAAGGAGCAGAAGCCTCAAGCTGATATCAGGTAATGGGGCAGACATCTCTAACCAACAAACCAAAGGGGGGAAAAAAACGCGGTGCTTTTAAAATATGGCTTCTGCTGCCCAGGTTATTTCAAGTTCTGACCACCTGCGCATAGTAGTTGCCAGTCAAATACAATTTGAACAATAAGGTTTTATTTACAAGGAAAATTACCAGGAAAACAGAAAGTCAAACAAAAAGTCTTTAATGCCACAAGCGGCTAGCTATTTTACCCCAGTCACCATTTTTAGTTCCAAAGGTCCTAAAGACACATGTCCATGATGGTGCCCCCCCCCAAACATGAGGCAGGCACTCTGGAAAGTTCAGTCTTTCTCCAGCATCTTCTCTCTCCAGCATTCTGAGCTGCTCCACTTCTCCAAGGCGCTGCACACTTTTTCAATAAATGCTGATGCAAAAGCCAGCTTTCCAAAACCCTGGCTATCTCCAGGTACCAGCTTTCCATGCCACCTTGCTGTGGCACCATGCTCTCCACACCAGCTACTCTTCTGCAGGCCACTCTCCCATCATGGCTCCTTTCCATCACCAGCTCACTCTTCCAGTGGCTGGAGGCTTCTGCCCAGTCTAGTTACTCAGGCTACTCTTTACCAGCCTACCATTCTCGTGTCTCTCCCTTCCCAAAAGTCTCTCCTTCAGTCTCTGTTCCTTTCTTTTTATCTCCTCATTTTTTCCTCCTCCCCTCCTGAAAAACGGAGGCTCCAATTTCCCTCTACACACCCTCTTGGTGATTCATTTTCTCTTCCCCACCTGGTATTTGCAACAAAGTAAAAGAAAGAAGTGTCCTTATCTGGTTTAGGCCTCTGTGTTTTCCAGACACAGCTAATGGCAATGCCTAAATTTTAACACAGCCCATATTGGCATCACAGCTTCATAGCCTGTGTGCCAAAGGAAAAAAGTGGCATTTGTAAAATGCAGTTTCTGCCTCCAGGATCTTTCAGTTTCTTCCTACCCACTGGGGCAGTCACAAGAGTTACAGTGCAATTCAAACAGTAGGGTTTTATTAACAAGGGAAATCAACAAGAAAAATGTAAAGTACTTAATGTCACACGTGGCCAGTTATCATACCCCAGTTCACCTATTTAGTCCTAAAAGTCCCAAAAACACATGTCCAAGATGATACCCTTTCACCCCTCCAGACTTCAGGCAGACACTTTCGTAAAGTTGTCTTTCCTTAGGTTCATCTCTCTGCTTCTCTCTGCAGTGTTCCAAGGTTCTCAGCTTCTCTGAGTTTCTTCTAACGTTTTCAGCAAGTACTGATGCAAAATTAGCTATCCAAATCCCTAACTTTCTCTAGGTACCAGCTTTTTGGTTTTTAAACAAGTTTCCACTCCTCCTATTGTTCCAACACTGTTGCTCCAAGCCACACTTGCTGGGCCTACCTTCAGCAACCCCTGGGTAACCCCAGCCTGCCATGTGTATGGTGTTTGAATCCACACTCTTGTGCCCGTCATTCTCCCACCATAGCTCCTCACCACCTCCGTATCATGGGTCCCCATGGTGCTTCCTGTTGTTAAGTCTGAGGCGGGCCTATTTTGGGGGGACTACGGAGGAACGAGACTGACACGATAGTCTGTCACCCTGGCTGCTACCACTGCTCTCCTTACTGATATGTGGTCCTGGCACCCCACACATCCTGCTGTTTCTGGCTTCTTTCCTTTTTTGCCTCCCACTTCTTCTGGTGAAGTTTTTCTCTTAGACTCTGCTCACTAAGACAGTAATGGTGTGGTCCCATGTCACAAAGTTTCAGGTCTAATGAACAATGAGCTTATTAACCTGTGGGAACTGTCCCTCCCTGGCACATCAGGAGAGAGAACTGTGCAAACCTTCAGGGAAGAGGGTTTTTTATAGCAAGCTGGCTTTCAGAAGCAGAATTGCAAGTTAAAAGCAACAATGTGACAAAAATATAAGGCTTGCAGCACTTGGAGTTAAACTCTTATCCTTATGTGCTGCCTTCTAGACCCCTCTCCTAGATTTAACAAGCTCTTGAGCAAGGACCTTGGGAGTTTCTACTTTAAGGCAAGGATTAACCCTACGTGTCACCATGATCTGGTGCATGTGTTGGGGAGGGGTCTGGTTGTGTCTGAGTTTAGTACCTGTTTCCCTGAGAGCCTTCCTCTGCTTCAGCAGGACTTCTGCTGTGAGAGACACAATAGCCACCCACCTCCAGAGTCTGAAACCATCAGGGCAGAATAATAACATTGTCAGAAAGAGTCTTCCCATTTTAAAGCAAAAATGAGACCCAATATTGCAAAATAGGAAGCAGACACCTCCTCAGGATCCCCCAAGGAAATGTTCACCTCTGCCCTGAAAAGCTAAAATAGTGGGAAGAGCTCCCATTTAGGCCACTTCAGCTTCACGATCTTTCTCAGGATGCTTGGCCCTCAGAGATTTGTGTCTCTGTGCAGAAGCCTGGACGGGTAAGGATGATGCTCGATGCTCGTCTCAACCAAGCCAACAAGTGGGTCATGGGTTTGTTTCAGTTTTCCTAAATAGTCTCTGAGCTCTGTCACTGCCAGTTGTTACTAGTTACATGTATGACTAGAGGGACAAGTGGGAGTGGACCATGTGGGGAATGAGGGGATTTTTGATTCTTTTTAACAGAATTGCTTAACAAACCAGTCCCAAACCTAGTAGTCTGAAAGAACAATCTACAATTTGTTTGATCCTAGGTAATAGAGCTGTATCTGTATAACAAACCATGCTCCAAAGTAGTGAGTTAAAAGAAAAATCACTTATTTTTCTTGCAAGACAGCAAATTGTTTGGGACAGGGTTGGGGGGGGGCGGGAGGGGGTGAAGATGGAGTGAGGGTTGACTTATTGTGGCTCCTCCAGTATCATAGAGGGGCCCTATAGCTAGCTAGAGAATCCATTCCCATGTCCCCTCCCCTGGTTGCAGATGGAAGATCAGTGACTTGAAGTTCTGTCCTTGGGAGATCTTGGTGCCCCTTGGGTTTCTTTACAACATGGTGCTCAATCCAAGGTGGAGCACCCAAGGGAGCAAGGAGCAGGTTCCTTCTCTATCTGAGTAGTCCCACGTGCTTGCAGCAGACTCTGCTATTTATCAAACCAGCCCTGAAGTCTATCAACTTGAAGGCAGGGACACAGACCCCACAACTTAATGAAGGAGAAACAAAGTCACGGTGTAAGAATATGGAACACAAAAAGATATTGTTGTTGCCATAGTGGAGAAAAAACAGGCGCCACATTAGCAGATAAGGGAGAAATACTGAAATTTATAGCTCTACCAAAACAGATCCCATATTTTTAAAAGCATCTTCTTAACAGCATTCACAATATCTTGAAATATATCACTCCTAGCTTCTGCCTCTATGCTTTTTATTCGTTCTTCATGTTGCCTCTTTATAACCTCTATTTTCCTTTTCCTTTCTGCTGGTGATTTATCTGCATCTTCCTCTTCTACCAGTTTAATTTCATTCCTTAACTGATCATTGTAGATTTTCTTCAAGTTCTCTACTTTGTCTTTTAACTTTTCCTCTATGTCCTTGTATATGGCATCAGAAAAATAAGCTCCTTTGTGTTTTTGCACCATCTTCTCTATCAGCCCCAACAACTCCTGCACTTGATTTTCATTCTCAGCCTCCCCTGCTTTGTTATTGAAAGCACAGCAGCGTTTCCCACATTCTCTGATGATAATTCTTAGATTCACATGAGCTTCTTTTATAAACTCACTTAAGTTACCATCTCTTAATTCATTCTTGCGAGTGAACAATAAGATCATGTGCTTCATGACGGACTTTCCAAAGACATTCTTGATCAATGCGATTGTTTTCTGTTCCTCTTCTGTGTAGCGGGTGTCCACCCGGGCCACCATGATGATGGCGTGTGGACCTGGGGCCGAGGCCAAGACACACTTGCTGATCTCTCTACAGGTAGTATCCAAGGTCTCCTTGGTGTCAAAGAGTCCTGGAGTGTCAACCACAAGAAGTTTCCTCCCTTTCCGTTCCCCAGATTCTGCTTTGCAGGTCTTGGTAACAGCGTGGGCAGACATCTTGGATTCAAATACATCTTTCCCTAAGATGGTGTTTCCTGTGGCACTTTTTCCACTTCCGGTTCTCCCCACGAGCACAATTCTCAGAACATTGTCCTGACTGTGAGCCATGTTCACACAGAAGATTCTGGAGAGCGGGCACCTTCTAGACCTTGATGACGACAGGGGAGAGGATCAGTGTAGGTTGTGAAGATCCTTCCTAACCCTCTTTGCTCTTTCTTTCCTATCCAGAAAATCTATTTAGTTCATATTTATTCAGGTAAATACTGAAGATGAAGCAGTTATATCACTGTTGAAGTAATGATAAGTTATTATCCCAGAGAGGAGCATCAGGTTGCCACAGGGGACTCTGAAATCTTTGAGGATCTGATCTGATGATCTCAATGCTATTTATTCCTGATCATACAGAAAAGAAGGAAAACTTTCATTCTTTTTGTAAAAAAGTTTTTGCCACCAAAGTTAAGATTTCACAAATAAACAAAGCTGCTAATATGTTTCATCATGAATGTTCATACCAAATCTTAAATAACTTATTAGGCTAAAAGAATAATACTATGACTATGCATGAATTATTTCAAAATATTAGATGGGTTTAATGTGGGTTAAATGATATTTAAAATATGGAGTATTCCATCAAAAGATTAAAAGGAGCATTGCCAAGATATAGAGAAGATAAGCATATTATATACTGATTCAAACATCATAAAATTGGAGTAAGAGACACTTTCTACTGCAATTGTATATAGTATAATTTTCAAGGTTCATTTTTTTCTTCCTTCATCTCAAATGTCAAATTAAGTATTTGAAGAAAAAAGTAAATTAGCTTGAAGAATCAAGAAAAGAGCAACAGGGGATGGTTGACTCTATCTGGTGATGTACCAATCTAGTTGCTATAATGAAGCTAGCGTGACAGACCCCCAAACAAAAATGAAAACAAAAAACCCTCAGAACGAGACCAAATTGGCTTCACAATACTCATATCTATTTCAGTCAGTTATTTTTTGTTGTGCTGTCTTCAACAAGTCAGCATCTACACCAGGGGGGAAAGAGGAAGCACTTATTGCCTGCACTAAGGAAGTTCCATATGTAGTTAGAAAATGATAAAAGTGCCTCCACATTCTTGGGCCATGTCTGTTCCAAACTGTAGAGTTGAAATATCAGAAAAAAAATTAATCCAAACAAATACTAGAAGAAACATGGATGCACGCTTTGTAATCTAGGGGAGAGGGAAAAGTTCTAAGGTTTGAATGAGAATAAGGTAGAGGTTGCAGACCTTTTATTACATAAAAGACTACAAGGTCTCATGAGGCAGAAAACAAACCAGAAGCTACATAACATGCAAATGTCAACTGGGGGAAATATTTTTCCAAATCATACGCAAAAAATTATAAAAATAGAAAGGAAACATAGAGCAAAAGAGGGGAAAGAAGGTAAAATTGGGGGAGGGATGGGCACAAGAGATTAAGATGGTTCACAAGTGATAAGGTGATGGGAGAATCCAGGGTAGACAAAGATGTAATATATATGTATATATGTGTATGTATATATATATATATATATATATATATATACACACACACATGGATATATATATGTGTGTATGTGAAATCAATAAAAAATTAATAAAACTAAAAAAAGAAAAAAGTAGAGAAAGAAAAGATAAAATGGAACAAGAGATATGACTAAGTATCCAAACAAAAGAGAAGTGTAAATGACCCTTGAATATACATAAGAAATACAGCATTTACTCACAACATATGATCAAGTCATGATACATAAAATAACTCAATACGTTAAATCACAACTACACAGAGGTGCAATTTCCCACCTACAGGTTTGACAAAAATCTGAAGTTTTGTAGGCATAGGTGGTGAGCACAGGTATGGGGGCCAGATCTTCTCCCTAAGATGGTTGGTGGACTGGGGAGATGTTCCTAAACCAGAAAAGAAGTTCTTAATGTCCTGCTCTTGTACATGTACCCTAGATTCTAACACCAGTTGTAGGATTTATCCCAGAGCTAAGCTGGGATAAACAGGCACGAGGCTATTCCCTGAACACTGCACACTGTAACAATAAGATTGGCATAAATGGGTCCCTGTTGCAGTGGGTGGAGGCCATGGAGTCCTTCTATTACTGTCATCACTGAGGACCCCTATTCTGCTGGTGGTGGGAATGCAAATGGGTGTAGCCACAATAGAATACAGTCTGGATTTCTCTTAGAAATCCAGCAGTAACAATACGGTATGACCCAAGCATCCACTTGTGGACACACAACCAAAGATCATGAAGCAAAACCCTAGGTGCCACATGGTATTCACAGTGGCACTGTTTCTAACACCTGCGTGGGGTGGCCAGAAGGTCCCTCTCTGCACAACTGGGTCTATTGGAGGAGTCCGTGCCAGGGTTACTGTTCCACCACAAGAAAGGAAGAGACACAGCCATTCTTAACAAAGAGGAAGGGATTTGGAAGGAATCATGTATCGCCAAGCAAGTCAGAATTACAGAAACAAATACTGGACATTAGTGTAGTAGATGGTTCCATAACAGGAAACCCTCACACTCCAGGAGATTCAGTAACATCTGAGGGAGGGCATTGTGGTGATGGGAGAGGGAAGGGAAGACATAAAGGGGTAAAGGGATGATGGCGGGAGAAAAACTGAAAATATATTCATTTCTTTAACTCTGAGTAACATTCAAAATTTTTTCATAATAAAATTTTTTTCCCACTATACACTAATTGTATAGTGTAGATGATGGTATGCGGAGCATATTTAGCACCCACTAAATGTATTTCATGATTCTCTCACTCAAATAAAATCATCTTCAGGGAAGTTCATTTTATATTTCTAATTTTTAAAATGAAATTACTGTGACTATAAATGCTGAGGAAAGTGCCCCTATCCACCCTGCTACAGGTGTTGGGCAGAGGAGGGTCCATTTTAGTCCCTGTGATTCCACATTCACCTGGACTACTCCCACCTGCTCAGGGTCTTCCCAAATGTCACATTAAAAGCAGAAACAGATCAGGGCAGGGTAGGCAGTGTTCACATTTTCCAGAAGGTGAGCTGGCAGTAGCAGGAGGAGGGGTCATATATACTGTTTCCCTAGAGAGGAAATCTCACCCCCCACCTCCAGGTCACACTTATGACACAGCTTCTACCTGGAAATGCAGGAGAGGACACAGCACAGAGAAGTCTACACTCCCTGTCACTGGGGACCTGGGTGCCCTGGGAAGCCTCCCTCCATATCACCACCTGCCCAGTGAGTAGGAGGGGCACGACTATGGTGCTGGTCAAACCCCAGTTCTTCTGACCCCTGTACGCCACTGCTCTGAAGCATCCTCCCTGCTGTAATGCTGGCACAGAACCCAGAAACTTCTCAGCCAGAACCCATGCCCCATGCGCATACATGGAGTCCAATTGCCCACACAGCACTAATCCTCTGCTCCCCTTTTCAACTAGACTCACCTTCTTTTCAGGGAGTGAATGGGTTTTCAAGTTATCTCCAAATAAACTGTTTGAGCTGGTGCTGTCACTTTAGTTGTGAGGAAAAGGGGCTTGCAACTTCAGAAACCTATAAGCCAGGAAGTTCAGATTGGGTGGAGCCAGTGATGAAAGTGCTACCCTTTAAGAGACAAAATGTTTCACTAATATATGGACAACCAAATGAAAGTACACAAGGGGAGGGGAGGGACCAGTTGGAGCGGTTGGTGAGGGGAAGTGGTGGATGACCCCCAGAGATTAAAATGATGTGAAATATATATATATAAAAAATTCAATAAAAAATATAAATAAAAAAATGTAGTCCCATAATTTATCTGGGGTTTTGCTTTTGCTCTCCAGAAGCCTTTTTCTCCATGTTCCTGCTCACACACCAACAAGTCCAAAGCAATCTTTGTCATCTGGGGTCAGAGCGTCAGATCCACAAGGCCTGGTTATAGGACTGGACTCCTGCAGGGAAAGCCAGGCACAGAGTCTGACCTCCAACCCCAGGTGAGAGAGACACTGAGGACTTTGGGGGAAGAAGCAAGTCAGACTTTGACCTGGTGTTTTTTTTGGTTGGAAGCTTGGGGTCCTCCTCGGTGATTGTAGCATCAGGGTTTTTATTAAAGTCTTTCAGGAAGGTCTTAATTATGCCCTCAAAATCATCAGTGCTCAGTATAAAGCCCAAGGGTCTAAAGCTTTGGGAACCAGGTCAAGAGGATAAAGATGAGGCCTGAAAACATGTCCCATGGTCACGGGTCTCTTGCAAGCTTGGACATGCACGTGACCTGACTCTAGCCCAGCAAGGGCCCCCAGACTCAAGGTTTCTTTCAGACCTTCCTGCTCCTGCTGCCCCAGGTCCTGGCAGAGACACACTTCCCTGGGTGCACCCAGGAGATGGTTGCAACCTGCTCTGCAAATTTCTGGAGGTTAGAGGCAGTTTGTCAAAGTGCTCACAGTTGATCAGTTGTCTGCTGTGCTATATAAAAATAACGTGGTTTTGATTCTATGATTCGGTTCACTAAATTGAGGAACTGGACTGGTCAATGCTCAGCTTGAGGGGAGATACTAAGAAGATCTGGAATGTCAGGAAGTAGTGGACATGAGGGTGGCTATCTATGAAGAAGAGCATCATGATTTGGAAATTATATACTAATGAGCACAGGACTGTTCTGTATCATTGAGCTAATTATTGTTATTAATGACAGGTCCCTTAGATGGGCCCAAGGAGATAGTTTTCAGGCTGACTGACCATGTAATTTTCAGGCAGAAACTGAAAAGGCCAGGTCCCTTGTTCAAAATCATTAAGAATTTCAAAGTGACGTCACAGAGCAGTGAGCCAAGGGAAAACCCTTCTTGGCAGGGCCTGTGCTGTGGTACAGGTCACATCCCATGAAGCTACTGTGGCAGGCTGCTCACCTGGGAGTCTAGAGTAGAATGGGTCCACACCTGTTGCCCAAAATATCTCCACTATCACCCATTTCCACACATCCTGCATAAGTGAGCAGTGTTTGCCAGAAGCTACCTTGTTATCTTTACTCAGCTACTTGCTTCTCTGGGCATGATATTCTACTTGCTGGAAAGTGCCCTAAAAGGAAGGGGGAGGGTAGCTGAGATAGAATGTAGACATGTTAAGAAGGAATAGAATTAAGGTCTGCAATGGCGACAGCATTAATATCATTGAGCAGGGAAGTGCATTTGACACACCCATCACATCCTTGAATCACAGTTTAAAAGGGATCTGCCTTCAGAAGATTTTTTTATAGAATAAGATAGCCTCATAGTTCTCCTGCACTGTTCATTTGGGCATCCTCCTCATCACTAACAGCCCCTTTTCACTTTCTGTTCTTCTCCGAGCACCTATCTCTCTGTTGCTATTCCATGAACTTGGTCTCCACCCAGGATGCTCTCCTCCTAGATAGTTGATGAATGGGGAAAAGTTTTCTAGTTTCTAAATTTTTCCTTAATATTCTCTAGATATCCATTTTCCAGTTTCTAAATTTTTCTTTAATATTCTCTAGATATCCACACAGAATTAAATTCTGTGTTGTGGAAGTCTGTATTATAGAACTTAGGATACTTTCTGCTGCTATAAACCAGATGAATTCAAATTTTCATTTAATAAGACATAAGAACAGGTAAGGAAAGGAAAGATTCTTCTTGCCTCCTTGTTCTTCACAGATCAGTTATGTACCTTTATTTCTACTGTCCTCACAAATTACCAAATATCACTGCCCTATAACAAAACAGATTCCCATCATAATCCTGTGATCAACTGCCTAGAAACAGCTTTATGGAGATAAATACCATGTGTCAGAAGGGTTGGCTCATTTTGAAGGTTCCAGTCGTTGCCTCTTCCAGCAGCTAGAAAATGCCAACATTCCTTGTCTTGTAGTCCTATCACCCTTCCTGACCCATCACATTGTATAGTTGCTCACAACATCAGATGACAACATGCAGTATTATTGTACATTGAGTAACTACTGAAAGTGAGTCAAGAAATAAAATCTGGACACACCTACACAAGAGGTTAAATTAGTAATTCTATTTAAAAATGGCTCCAAGAGAAAACTTCAGTACTAGATGATTCACTGGTGAATTCTACTAAACATTTGAAGTGTTAATACCAAGACTTTGCAAACATTTATAAAAAATAAGAAAATTACTTCACAAACTATCCTATGAGTTCAGTACCTGTCAGACAAAAGCAGTAGAAGAAAAAAAATTCACAAATCAACGTCATTTAAGGACATAGACATAAAAGTACTCAGCAAAATACTAGCAAATCCAACTTATATGAGGAATCTATACCTGAGAAATGTGTATGATGAGTAAGTACAGAGACCAGGCACTGCTCCCAGGTGGACTTATTACAATTACTCACCTAGAACTGCTTCATAGCAACTGATTCCCTGAAACACCAGTTCTGAAAACTGCCTAGAAAGTGATGTCTCCTGCCTCTCTCCAGAGGGGGTTGGTTAAGCACATCCAGGGCCGTGTCTGATGAGCGAGGCCATCCAGAACTTATAAATAGATTTCAATCACATTTGTCTTCCTCAATATGTGCCCTGAGGTCACATGGTTGCTTTATAATATGCTCCTCCTTTTAAACAATAAGTGAATGAATGAGTCTATGCAGTTGCCTATTGCTAAGCTAGGGTTCTAAACTGTGAAGGACGTGTGCCGCTTTACTCAATGGCCTCAAGACTGTTGTCACTTTAGACCCAGATCCTGTTCTTTCCAGCAGGCATTGATTTTATCTCTACTGTTCCTTCTTCCCCTTAGGGCCTTTTCAGTAACTGGACCACAGCACCTGAAAAGCAACTGTTTAACCAAGAAAACATTTAAGATTTTCTGGCAAGACACTGTTCCTTTAAGGAGTATGTAGAATTGATGGAAATGAACAATGATGGACACACTTTGGGCAGGAGGTATGGATGGTTCCACTCCAGATGCACATGTCAGCTGCTTGTCACAGGAGCTTCATGAGGCGTGACCTGTCCTATCACATGGGACCTGACAAGAAGTGTCCCACATTTCACTTGATGCCCAATTGATGTCATCTTGAAATTCTAAGTGGTTTTTGACCAAAGGACACACTGTAGTTTGTGCCATTTCCTGCAAACTGTAGGGCTGGTCCAGAAAGGTGCCTTTGTGTAGAAAACTCTCCAGGGCCATTCAGGTGACCCAAGCCATTAAAAACAATAATTAGCTCAATGACACACAACAATAATGTGGTCATTAGTATATAGCATCATCATTTAAACCTTTTATAAATTTTATTGAATTGGGATCTGGAGCCAACAAATGGACTTCTTGAAGGTGAGGTGGGTATGTGTCATCGCCATAGTGACATCATCATCACATTTCTGTCACTACCATCTCCTCATCCAAGAGATGTCACTCTGAACTGTGTTCATCATTCTCATTCCCATCATGAGACCCTGGCCGAGCGTCTGTGCTCAGGACAGAAGTGGGTGCCTGGCCAGGGTGAGGGTGGAGAGGGACATGGAGGGGCCTAAAGAGGCCTAGTGACCCCAGAGCACCTGCTCTGTCTGGTGGTGGGGTCACCATGACTGTGGGCATGTGTGCTGTGTGCTCAGTCCCAGCTCTCACATGTCCTCTGTGCTGGGTCACAGTAAATACTCATGGTGTTATATGTTTTAAACTAGGCTGTTTTTCCTTTTAGTAATAAATTGTGAGCTCCTTGGATGTTGTGTTGACTGCAGCTCTTTGCCACGCATGTGTATGTAAATTACATGTAAGTTCTTTTCCAAAAACATTGTTTGCAAACAGTATCTCCCAGCTTGTAGCGTCTTCTCATCTTTAACATTTCTCCATCGCTTCTAATACATTTCTTATGATAATATTTTATTTCTTGTATCTTATCTAATACTTTAAGCTAAATTGAAAATTGAATCACTGTTAGCTGTAGCTCATTAACTTCGAGTTACAGTAGCTTAATTATGCTTAGCTCAAAGTATATTTATCATTTTCTGCATATCCTACTTGATCTAGAAGTTATTTGAAAGTACATTGTCCAATAACCATACTCATGACATTTCATATTTTGCTATTAATCACAGCGTGGTCATAGATAGGGCCTGGACACTTTCTGCAATGTCCTCCTCTATGGTGGACTCCTTTACAGTTTCCTGAAAACGCCTGCAGTTCTGTGGAATTCTTCAGATTCAGATGGCTTGCTTGGGGCCTGGGATGTGCCAATTGCCTGACACATGCACTGTGAGGATGAGCATAGGCACCTTGATCCTCCTCCCACGCTTCCCTCAGGAAGCAAGCACTGTTTTTTTTTTTCAAGTTGTCTTCTCTCTGCTGTTTTCACTGTTCTTCCAAGATCCTTGTGACCTGGTCCAAATGACTATTAATTTTCTGCTAAAATGTTAAAAAACTGAGGTTGAAATACAATATTTTAAGGCTACACCCATATATATGGAGTGGCTATATGATAGAGACTTCTATTTTTCACGTAAGAGTTCTCCTTAGTTGTTCAGAAAATTACCGTTATTCTAAATATTATGTGCAATGGAACATCTTAAGGCCACAGCGCAAGGTGACATTGGAAAGCTAGGAGTCTGCACTAAAACCACGTGGATACTTATTTTGAGAATCCTTCAAGGATAATTCTTCAAAAAATACATTTTAGAAGAGCAGACTGCAGATGTTCTAAGTAGGATCATTTCAAGAGATCAAAACTAACTTGTGGTTTTCAATCCAAAGCTCCATATGAAAAAATTGCCATTCCAAAGAAGCCCCTTTCACTCAGGTTTTCAAGGAGTCAGGGTCCACAGGAAATGCTGTTCCCAGCTCTCTCCCTGTTCATCGCAGACACACAGAAACGTCCAGTCCATTCCAGTGGAGGTGACTGACACTCAAGTGTGCAGGGGCATGTTGCATAGGATGTTGAGGAATGTAAAGAGGGCAGAAATAGTGAAGAGCTGAATAAAGACCCGATCTGTGATGTAGACTGAACCGTCATGTGAAACCGTCAGTGAAAATGCCAACTGGACAAAGCACTCTCTACAATCCTGTGTTGTGTCTCTGAACCAGCATTTCATGGATCAGCATCCAGCTCCTCTCCCCCAAGGGAGAACCCACAGAAACAAGTGCATGTGCCCACCAAGAGGAGTGTCCTAATATGACATGGGCCTGCTGGGTCAAGCACCAAAGCTGAGTGATGTGGGCAATAACTGAGAGTGGAGGAAGGAGATGAGAGCGAAGTAGGCAGGCTGGGGAGAAAGATTCTTAGATCTGCTCTGGCCCCTCGGTTCACTGCAGCCTTTTGTTAAGAAGGTAGACAATGCATGTCAGGTTAGAAGTTTATCCTTATCTGGTGGTGTTGCTATATAAGGTGAGTTCATTCGTCTCAAGGGCATTGTAAGTCAGCACATAAGATGTGTGACAAGATAACTTCCTGGGATGACTTCCCAGAATAGACAACCCTTTAAGACACAATATTATCAGGAGAATATAAGTCCAAATATTATCAGGAGAATCTAAGGCCATCTCAGACACCAGTGCTGTTTCCACCACCATGTGGGCTGGCAGCATTCAGCTGGCACCAGCCCATCCCACTAGCTTTGCAGAGGGCCTGGATGCTCACAGGCTACACCTGGTCATTCAGATCCTCACATCATTGCCTGGTTCCCAACAGCAATTTTTGCAGTGTGTTACTGAGAATAACGAGAAGTAGAAACGCTGCAAATATCCATAAATAATGAGTGTTCTCATGATAAGGAGAAGAATTAAAGTAAGTATGTGAGATAATAGATGTATAATTAGCTTGGTTATAGTAAATATGACCCAAGTGGACTCCCATATCACATCATCAAGCTGTGTACCTTCAGTTTGTATATTTCTGGTTCATCCGTTATATCTTGATAAAGCTGGGAAATAAATAACTAAAAAATGTTTTAAAATGAAAACAATATAGTTCAGATGACTTGAGTGATTTTATAACTTATATTCTCCTAAGTTATATATATATATATATATGTATGTATGTATATATGGGGTTATGGGGTTATAGTCACAGACTGAAATAAGACAAAGCAATGAGAATGAATGCTTTATTGCCACATGTTATAAACTTAAAAGCAGAATAATATGAAAAAGGTCAGTTATGAAAGGAAATATATTCTATGATTTCATTAACATAAGAAACAAAAACAATTAAAATGTATTACACACTAGCCACCAGCTGGAGGTCATCCCGAGGGTAACGGGGACGTCTGGGGTGCTGGACCACAGAGCTAGTGACAGTCAGTGAACGTACCCCCGTTTATCCACATATACTATATTTTAACAACAACAAACAAGCCCTAACATTGAAAGAAAGATTAGGAAAGTGACTGGCAGGTACACACGAACAAAACCTGCAAAGGCAGGTACACTGCCTGGGAGGAAAAGTTCATAAGGTGACAATGTTCACAGTGAGTTCTGATTTACTGTAATGTTGGTTTTTCATAAGATGCCCCTCCTCACAAGCAAATGTAGCAACTTACAAACAGGCGTGAGAGGCAACAATCTTGCCTAGGGAAATCCAGAAACTCCTGGGTCCCATGTCTTCCACACTGGTGATGTGGACTGTGCCATCCGTGTCTGTGGCATGACCCCCACTCTCGCTCTCAGAGCCCAGCTTCCATGATGCTGAGGGACCTGAAGTTAGGAGACATAACACGATTTTCACTTTTCCCATTAAGCAAAAAGTCCTCTTTATTTTTCTTTTGATGACGACAAGCAAGATCTCACGTAAGTCTCTCACAAAGGTAAAGGACATGAACTCTGGAAATGTCAGTGGGGGTCCTAGAGTCAAGGAACCTGGGCTTCATAGTGACCAGGGGTTTCTCTGGCTAGAAGTCCCGTGGCTGGTGGGGACCTCAAATATGTTCCCCTGTGGTGTTTCTCTCTCTTATTTAGGTCCCATCCAGTAAGGTCCCTCTTGTGACACCACAGTCTCTCTGGGCTGCATCTCCTGAAATGGCGCATAAGGATCAGGGACCAAAGGGAGGCTCCCCAGGCAGCAGAACCCATTTTCCAATGCCCCATCAGGTTCCCAGTATAAATACACCCACTCACTGGGCAGATGGGCTCCTACCAGGCTCCCAGTGAGCAGCTGAAGCAGCTACTCAGGCTCACTACCAGTGGAGCCACTGCCCACACCTTCTCGGGGTACACTCAGGCTGGTAGGCTCCATTTTGACCAGTGGGGGATTCACAGGGCTCCTTTGGGGAGTTTGGGGGACCCCCTTGTGAAAAATGGGGGAACCTCATCTAGAATTTGCAGTCCACTTATGGGACTCCCTTTGGCCCATAGGGAACCCCATGGTTAAAGTGGGGTACTAAAACATTGACTTTTGGGGGTTCTAGAAATGTGGAATTCCATTTTTGTTTTGGGGTTCATGGAGTGGAGCCCCCCTAGGTACTTTGTGGGTCCCTCTTTGGCCTTTGTGCTTCATAGTTGGGGGCTTCCCTTGTAAGTTGGGGCCCCCGCTTTAGCAGGTTCTCACAATTGGGGCTTCCCTGGGTAAAGAGGGTTCTCGGCCAAGCTCAGTAGCTGTCAATGGAAAGCCATCATCCCTGCTCATTGAAAGAGTGCCTTGGAAGGATACTGTCTTTCAAGGCCAGCCTTCATTGGTAACAGGTGGGCAGCAAAACCATGAAGTGTGTTGAGGATAGTTTTTCAAGGGAACCCAACTGGGCATTGTGACAAAGGGAGCAGAGAGCAGAGTGCTGATAGTTGGCTCATCTTTGATTGTGATGGTTCATGTTCTGTGTCCACCCAACTGAGCCTCAGGGTGCTCAGAAAGTTGGTCAAACATTATTCTTGTTGTTTTGGGTCAAGACTAACACTTCAATTGGTGGGTGAGGAGAGGTTGCCTCCCTACTGTGGTTGGGCCTCAGTCAATCAGCTGAGGTTTTAACAGAGCATAATTGTTGACCCTCCTTCCAAAAGAAAGAATTGCCGTCTCACTGTTTATTGGCCTGGATAGCAGCTTTTTCCTCCCTGAGAACTTGAAATGTTTCTAGAACCCACATGTCTTCATGGGGCTTGAGCCAGCCTGTTCTCACCATGGAACCACACCATCAGCTCTCTGGGTCTCAGCTGGCTGGTGCCCACTGTGGATCACGGGAGCCCATTCCCTAGAACAGAACACATTCTAGAATATGTTCTGCTGTGTGATTATTATGCAATGTGCTGCATTTTGAGGAATTTTGTGTAGGTGCATATCTAGAAATATATGTATACCTATATATATTTTATACACAGAAAAAATATTACTTCTGATGCCTTCCTTGATTATGTGGGGTGCCCCCCAGGTGCCATCTGAGGAAACAGTATCAGGACCACCATTTTATAGATAAGTGAACCCAGTTCTAGAGTGTGCTCATCACTGCTGTGATGTCAAGTCAGCGTGAATGGCAAAGAGCTTAAACATACATCTTCTAACTTGAAGCCATGTTGACATCTTTTCCCTGTACCGGGGATACATGTAGAATCCAGTTTTACTTTTCATCCAATGAAGTTTGCTTGGGAGAGCAGCCCAGATTTACAGATAGCTGAGCAACTAGTACCAAAGGCCACACACCTGCTCGACCCAGTTTCACTGATACTCACAGCTTGGCTGCTTACTGTAGCTCATCCATTAATATACACATCAGCACTTAACAATGGGAATGGGCTCAGCCTCATCTGGGGGCTTCCCTGGCCAGGGCAGTCCTCCTAGAGCACCCCTTCCTCTCTTGGCTGCTCCCACTCACCATCCTGAGTATTCCTGGGGGAGAATGACATGACGCTGCCCCCACTGGGACCTTCTGTCCTGTGAAGTCACACAGGTGCCACGTGAGACAGCAGGTGGTGGGACCAGGCAGGAAGCGGCTTTGGGGGCAGGGAGGAAGTGGGACTGAGCTCAGGGAACTGGCAGCAGCCAGTCCTGTCATGTGAAAGGTTCTGAATATTGGTTGACACTGGCGACGGCCACAGACCTTTCTGTGACCTGCTGTGACTGTTGTGAAAACCAGGCACTGGTCTGTCCCACCAGCAAGGTGAGAGACTAGGTAGTGGCTGGGCTGAACTCAAGTGTCCCGCTGAGACATCAAAACAGGAAATGCTGACTGGAAACCCAGGCAGCAAAGCTCTGTGGCCCTGTGTCTCAGGAGGTGCAGAGAGCCTATCGCTGGGCCGGAGGAGCCTGCAGATCACAGCTCAGGCTGC
>PVHY01023610.1:0-20763 GCA_004024945.1 Uropsilus gracilis
AAAAAAAATAAAATTAAGATTCATGTGAAAAAAAAAAAGAAAGAAAATGCAGTATAGAAAATAACGTTCCATGGAAACTATGGAAAGCAGTGTGGAGGACCCTCAAAATAATGCAAATGGAACTACCATTTGACCCAATAATCACTCTTCTGGGAATCTACCCAAAGGAGACCTCAATACTTATACAAAGGGACACCTGTACTCAGAGTTTTATTGCAGCACTATTTATAATTGCAAGGACAAGGAAACAACCCAAATGTCCCAAAACAGATGAATGGATGAAAACGCTGTGGTATATATACTCACCAATTAAAAACAACAAATTTAATGAAATTGAGATAACATAGATGGACCTAGAAAAAGTCATATTAGCAGAAACAAGTCAGAAAAGAAAAGACAGAAACCAAATGACTTCACTAATATATGGGATATAGGAAAAACAAACAAAAGGCCAGGAGGAAAAGTCAAGGCAAGCTAACAGACAAAATAAAATATACAACTGAGGTGAGGCGGAGTGACTGGTAGGAGAGGTCAGGAAGGGGAGGTGGTAATGAACCCTGGGGAATACAAAGGTGTATATATATAATTTTATATATATATAATTTTAAATATATAATTATTAAAAGAAAAGAACATTCCAGGTCTTCCTGTGTATTGAAAAGATTTATATTTGGATGAATTTGGGGTCTTCTTTCCCTCCGAAATCTTGAGGACCCAGGTAGTAGGAGGGGGCCCTGGGAAATATTAGAATGAATAGCTTTGGGGACAAGATAGATGTCTTTGAGTTACACTACTCTAATCATTACATATCTGATGGTCTGTCCATTTCATTTTCCAAATGGTCTTGTGAAATTCAAAATATAGATCCTTTCAGTACTTGCCATTTTTTCAAGATAAAAATCAAGACCATAACAGCACCCACAGGACTGGTCCTTCCTGAGATGAACTCTACTTCCTCCAGCTTCCCTGCCCTGTTCACAAATTTCCCCCTTTCTTTCTGTGCTCCAGCCACACTTGTCTCCTTCAGCTCCCCAAGAGTCCAAGCTAGAACCTGCTTCAGAACATCATCATGCACTGTACTCATCTTCCTCAACCAGGTAGCCTTTCTCTTTATATCCAGACCAAATATCTCTTTGTCATGAAAGCATTTTGTGCCTTCCAGAATGAATCCAGCTGTCCTAGAATACCTCCTAAGAACTCCCTATGTGCCTCTACCATGACACACCGCAGAGTGCAGATCACTAAATACTTAAGTACAACTTTCTCAGCCACCTTAAAGTCACTAAGTGGCCAGAGTAGCTGGTGTGCCCTGTGCCCTTGGTAACACATACTACTGGTCCCTAGGGGCAAAAGGTCATTCTACATAACCTCTTCACTCTGACCTGTCTGCTGGGTCCCAAGTCTGCTTAAGTTATTGCATGTGTCATTGTGCTTGAATCAGTTCATTGGATGCTAGGTTACCAAAGAAATGGGAGGGGAAAGAAAGAGAAAGAAAGAAAGAAAGAAAGAAAGAAAGAAAGAAAGAAAGAAAGAAAGAAAGAAAGAAAGAAAGAAAGAAAGAAAGAAAGAAAGAAAGAAAGAAAGAAAGAAAGAAAGAAAGAAAGAAAGAAAGAAAGAAAGAAAGAAAGAAAGAAAGAAAGAAAGAAAGAAAGTGAATGCTTTTAGTGATACTAAATTTAAAGTTTTAGGGAGGAAAAATAAATCAAAAAGAAAAAAAATGACTAAAAGTTGGACACGGTATGGTAATAAACACCTGAAGAGATATGAAACCATATTCCTAAATCACACACAACGTTGTAAATCAATTTAAAAAATACAAATTTTCAAAAGTAATAATTTCTAAATTCAGTGTGAAATAGCTTTATGAAATCTGAATAAAAATTTTAAAACCTAGGAAACTTCTGCACTTAGATTGGATGCCAAATGCCTTTAAGCTCTCTTGCCATTTTTAGTAAATCAAAAGTAAAAACCAGAAAATACATATTATGGGTGTGACTTACCCAAAGAAGATGACAAGGATAGTCACCCAGGCAACCCAGACTTAAAAGTCTCCAGATGCATTAATTAATTGGCAAACTGATAAACACTGATAAACAATGAAGCATTTAAAAACAAAATTATAAAGCACATTAAGTTTAAAATCTAAAACATTTAAGGTAGATATCACTTCATGGGAGCTCAAAACATTCAATTTATTAAATGAACTGTCTAGCTACCAGTCATAATTAATCTGGGGAAGAAACCATCTCCTCATTCCCTCTATTTATTGATTTATTTTTTTTATATTTCTGACTAAACTGGAAATTCTATAGAGGTAGGAACCAAGTCTTTTTCACTTACCATTGTAACCCCATTCACTACTCATTTGCCATATATAATAAAGAACAGATGGGAATGAAAGTATTCTAAATGAATGAATAATAGTCAAGATTAGTCATAGACAATATTGTCAATTTTAAGTCACAGTTGAGAGCAATAGGCAAATAGCTACACAACAGCCAAGAGCTGGAAATCCCCTAGGTGTCCATTAACAGATGACATTTACTACATAAAAAATGTAGTATATGTACACAATGGACTACTACTCAGCAACTTAAAAAAAAAAAAGAAAGAAAAACCTTGCTATTTGCGACAACATGAATGGACCTAGAGGGAATTATGCTTAGCGACATAAGTCAAATGAAAAGAAATAATATGATTTCACTCATATATGGTACTTATGGAAACAAAACCAACGAAGTATATAAAACAAAAATAAACTTTGAGTTTATAAGATCAAATTAGTGGTTTCCAGAAGGGAAAGAGTGGGAATGGATAAATCAAGTAAAAGTTGTCAATTGATGGTGGACTTTCAGTCATAAGCATCTATCTATACAATATATAGATTCTGATTTATAATGATACATACCTGAACCATATTAGAAATCAACATTGCTCCAATAAATATTTTATTGCAAATAATTATGCAATTACGACCAAGTATGACTAGAATCACCTGAAGATTTCAGTGTACAACATTTTATTGAGAGATAACGTATGTCCTGAACCCAATAATAGAAAGGTCATTTGTACATATACCAAAAATATCTTAATTTTTTATTCTCTATAAAAAAAAAAAAAACAGTACTGGCCAGCATAATGAGGTTTCTGCCTTTTAATTTAGGAACAATATATAAAAGTTTGTACTGAATGAAAATTAGCTTTCCTTAGTAAACAAACATGATTACTCTATCTTTACTAAATATTTTTTTTTTGTTTCCAATTCCAGCTACTCTTTACTTTTATATGCAGTGAGAAGGAACAACAATGCTACCTAAAATCTATTTTTTCCTTCCTTCCAAAAAATTCAAGGTAACCAGCATCTTGAGAACAGGTATTGTTAAATATGAAAATGAGAACACAACCAAAAATAATTATTATCAACAAAACAAAAGATGTTAACAAAAGAATCAAACTATCTAAAGTTAAGGCACAAGGTGAATCTAGAATAATTCTGTTAAACCAGGCTTTTACTAGATAAATGCTCATAAATATTAAAAATTCCAAAAGACTATGAAGAAGCTCACAGCATTGATGGAAATTTTTGTCTTTTCAGGTTCTCAATTGCTGAGACAACACAAATAAAGATATGTTTTAATTGTTGCACTTATGTAAGTTATAAGCGTATGAATCAGAGGGGTAGGGGAAGCAACAAGAGCATTCTGCAATAAAAGGCTTATAAACTAGAGGCATATACAAAAGGGTAGTGGTGTCAGTGTGGCCCAAACCTTTCAGTTAATTGTGGAGAACCAATAAACAACAAGAAATACTAAGTCATTGTGACCCTAGTAGCATACACGTGCACAGGCACATGTGTGCATTCACACACACAATCCATGATATTTTAAATATTCCAAAGCATCACAAATACATTTTAAAGCCTATTTTCCACTCGAATTTATCTTTTTAATACTTTGGTTTCACACTATCTCATCTAAATAGTTATGGCAGTTTAATTCATAAAATTATCAAAACTTGTATCCAGTATGATCTCTCCTACTTAGTGTCTAGCTCATGCTCTAGAAAGTCATGCTCAGAAGTCTTCAACATGGATACAAAAACTAATAATTCACTGGCAAACTGAAAGAAAAATGACAACTTTTATTTACATTTTTTATTTGGAGATACTCTTGATTACCTCTTTATCTCATCCTTTTCAATTTCTACATCTGTGTTTTTACACGAGTAATTTTTTTTTATTGATGGTGCACATATATGATAAAAAAAATTAGCAGAGCATTGAATTAGATGCCCATCTGCTAAACTGAAGAATCTAAATCTTATACTTCCTGGTCCATTAACTCTTGTTGAAACATTGGATAAGAATTCCTTCCCCTTGTCAATCAGTATACAAAGACTAACTCCATCACCACCATCATGTCTAGATATAATCAACTGCTTCTCTCTAAGAAATTGAGATAACATGGATTCCCCTCCATAAAGTATGGATTCCATTCCATAAAGTACCTATCTCCAAAACTAAAATTCCAAGATGATCCACATGATTTTATATTTCAACCTGATTTACTAATAGATTGTCACAGGAGCCTTCATTCTCACAACAGCAAGGAGTTCATATTAATGTCCTTACTCTCCTTTGTTTCACCATTTTATCACACATTATTGTTATCCTATGCTGGAGGATGTGGATGTTGGATTACAATGTCTAATCTTTAGGGAAATTACCCTCCCCCCAATAAAGTGGATAAGTACTTTAAAAAAAGATTTCCTGCCAAAAAGAGAAATTTCCGACTCTCAAGTAATTATTTGCTAATAAAGCAAATAATTATATCTTGCAATGCATCTTGAAAATGTTATCTTGTAGCTCCATTGTTGGCTCTTTGTCAACCATATTTCAAGGAACATCTATGAAAAGTGAAGAAGCAGAGAGAAATTCTCAGGAAAGCTGCTTGTGGTGAATGCTGTGGAGTGCTTCTTTGGAGAAGCACTCATTTCTCCATTGCCAGTCCGTCCAAGATGTCCCCCCATCTGCCCCCAGAATGGCCCTATATGTCCATCAGGTGTCCAAGGTGCTCTGATGTAATGCTGTTATCTCTGCTATCATTTAAACTGCATCTTGCTCAATGTGTCTACTGTGCCCTGAATATTAACTAAAGTGCTACACATGAACACGTGCAGGTGCATTACACACATACAAATTCTGGAAGACTGTAATGTCTAAACTTTTCACTGATGGGATACCCCCAAAGTATTGCTATGTCACCAAAAATGCAAAAAGAACATTTTATTTATTTCTAAAACTTCTTTTATAACTGGTATATATATTATTTCAGAAGTAACACTGATATATAGCATTATATAGGTTCCAGGTATATGGCACTATAATCTGACAATTATGTTTACCACCAAAAGTCTTGCTCCATCTTTCACTACACAATTGATGCATGTCAACTTAATTCACACACCCTTTTAACCCGTTCCCTTCTGGTAACTGCTATTTTGTTCAAAAAGACAGCATTTTAAGTGTTGACTTAAAGAGTTTTCCAGTGGTTGGTTAATGTGTGATTCATTCATTCACATGCAGAGCAGCCCATGTTAACACTCATTCACATGCAGAGCAGCCCATGTTAACACTATAGGGCTCCTCATGGTCTACAAGACAAAGTATGATGATGCATATGCATCAATAACAAAAAAGTAGTCACCTTGATCTCACTACTACCAACACTACCAACCATCACCGTCTCATCGCAGTAGGTGGCTACCATGTTCTTTACATTCAGCTGACACCAGACTTGGCCATAACACAAACACAGGATGTTATTTCCCATCTCTTTGCATTTTCACTTATGTTACCTGGACTACCCTTCTTTCTTCCCAGAGACTATCAAGTTGAACTAAGAGCCTTTCCTATGGCAGATCGGTGGGAGTAGTCAGTCTAAGTGTGAGCAATAAGGGAGTATCAGTGGGTTTCTTTATTGTCATCTGGTTCCAACAATTCTAAGTTATATTAATAATAAAATAGTCCTTCCCCCAGATGTACAGTCCCAAGGTCCACCCTGAATATGTCACTCAGCCTATTCAAGTTATAATTCAGAAATTCTAGTGAAACTTAAAGGATTAAACATAGGCTGTTGGAAACAAAGAAGCTGTAAAAAAATGTAAAGAATATATAATATTCTCACAAATAATATTTACTTAGTCAAAGTAACTATGTTTACTGAACAGAAATGGATAGAGGAGAGAAAAGGAGGAGGGGAGTTGGAGGAGGAGGAAGAAGAGGGGGAAAGGAAGGGATGAAGGGGAGGGGAAGGAATGAGGAGGAGGAGATGGCGAGGAGGGACAGGGATAGTAGAGGGAGGGGAAGGGAAGAGGATGAGGGGGGAGGGGAAGGGTGGGAGAGGAGAAGGAGAGGGAGGAGGAGGAGGAGGGGTCAGGCAGAGGGGAAGAGGGGAAGGCAGGCAGGCAGGCAGGCAGGTATATTCAGGCAGTAGAAAAAGGAATGTGTGTGGTTTGAGAAAGAAGAGGTAGGGAAGACCACTACAACAAAACTGAATAATGGGGAGTCAACCAATAACTTTCCTTTTTTTAACAGGAAATATATAAAGAGTGAACTTTTTCTTTAGAAATACAGGCTTGAAGTAGCAGGAATAGGATGGCGAGACAGTGCTGTTTCATTATATAGCAGTTGAGTTTTATACTATGTACACACATTATTTCAATATGTATTTAATGAATCAATAAAAACCTGCTCATTTCATACATCAATTTACTGAGAATACCTTCCCCAACCTCTCTTCTGTGCTGGCAAAATTCTCTAGACTGTACCTACTGCACTGATATGTAATTACCAGTTCATGTTACTTGCTCCCCTATCAAGTGGAGGTTCTTACAGCGAAGAATCAAAATTTATTTCTATTTGTAACCCCTGACAGAAATGATACTTAAATTCAAATTCAAATCTCAAGTCAACAAATATTTACTGAACTCCAACTAGACCAAAAGTATTAATAAAATACAGGCTTCTGATTTCAAAGAATAACATTTGTAGCCATTAATGCCATCAGAGGGTGTAGTTCATTCCTTGTCAATGATTATTTTAAGTACTTTGTATTCATTCTCTCACTGATGCCTCAAAAAAAAAAACTATACCAAGTAAATATTACTATCCCCATTCTTCAAAGGAGGAATCACAGACAGAGAGATTAATGAAATTACTCAGCTAGAACAAGACAAATGATCATCCAGAATAAGAGGGTAATATTGAAGTAAAGCAACCATGGTCCTAGACACAAACTCACAATATCTCTCAAAGGAAGACAAGTTGAAAACATGCTTTACACCATGGTACAATACATGGCAAGGAGCACAAAGGTGGTAATGAATATAAGTGTCACAAGTGTAAGATCTTCAGTCACTATACCAAGTGAAGATGGTGGTACAAATATTTCAGGAAATACCTAAGGGAGTGATATGCACAAATGGAAGACAAGAAAATATGAAGGTAAATATATAAATTTACATAGGAGGCAACCTAAGTTTTGTGTCAAATTCTTATGGCACAATTCAGCTAGCAGAGTCCGTGGGGAGAGGTCAGAATCTAAGAATTAAGAATCTCTTTTCTAAACCTAAGAAACTTGGAAACAATGGGTCAATCCCACAAGGTTGATGGATGTGTGGGGGGAGGGGACTTGGGATGGGGGGTGGTGGGTAGGGGGTAGAAGGGAGAGAGATCATAAAGCATTTGAAATTGGTGATGTGTCCTCTACATTTGTCTCCAATTCCACTCTTGTCTCCATTTCTGACACTAGTGCCACTGGCCAAAGTCCCAGCTACCATCTTTCTCTTATGTGAAGTGCTGCCACAGTTGCTTCCTGTCTGCCTGAATGCATTCCAGACTTGCTGAGATTTGCTTTACGCACTACAATACAAACTTTGTTTCAGTATTTAGTGGGTTCTGCTCACCCTTCTATGAAGACTTGCCTCTCAGTGAGGGACCTCACACTTGATGATCTGATTCATAGTCTTATTTACATCCATTTCCCAGTCTCCAGCCTTCTTATCCAAGAACTTATCCTCTCCTGTCTCTTTGGAACCTTTCCACAGGCTCTTCCCAACTCTCAGAAGTCTTTTCTTGTTTACTTTATCTCATTAACCACCCTTCAGAGTGACTCCTCATGGCAGCCTCCTCTGACTGACTCCCAAATATATTAGACAGTTTTCCTATACTTCTGAGAAATACAATTCCCCAGTCTGCAACCTGGGGTGCTGTAATTATTTGATTGACATTTATCTTCTCTAGTAGACTTGAAATCCTTGTATACAAGGGAGGTGTGCATATTCCCCGCACCATAAGATCTCTAGCTGGTGGCATGGTATATGGCTCCTAGAGGTATTCAGTGTTTTATTTGTGGATAATCAAGTAAATAAAGGGACAAAAAAAAAAAAAAAGAAAGTGGAGATAGAGACACTCAAAGTACACTCAAAACCAAGGAAAATCACTGGATGAGGAGATCTGAAGCAGAGGGGAAAAGCAACTCTGGAAGAATTCCCTGTGTCAGACAGGGTCCAGGTGCTAGCAGGGCCTTTAATGCAATGCCCATGGCCTCTGGCGGGAGCATTCTGAGAAGAGCTGATAAGGTTGACGTGTTGCAGACAGTTTGGGAGTCAGCTAGGAAACTGCATTCAGCTTGAATCCAGATCAGAAGCAAATTGTTCTCTAGGGGAAGGCTTCAAATATGAGCCTGAAAAGATAGAAGGACTGGAGATAGATTGTAAGGCCTTAAAAACGAGATTTAAGAATCTGTATTGCATCCGTGCGTAGTACTCAGACACTTTACATTACTGAGAAAGGGGCAACGTGATCTAAATAACATGTCCGGAAGATTGACCTGACAGTAGTAAATAGAGCATATATATTAAAAAGAGATCTTACGCTGGAAAACTTTGCAATAGTTCAGAGATGTCTCAGGTGACACAAATGCATATACAGTATAAAGGAAGAGGGAAATAAAGTATCATTTTGAGAGATGACTCAACACAACTTAAAACAGACCTCCTACATTATTACAGTGGGTAAGACCTCAGGCTTCAGAATGGGATCACTGAGTCCAAGTCTCAGGCCTACTACTTGCCTGGTATGCCCACTTGGGCAAGCTCCATCTCTTATTTGGACCACTGGGAAATATCTAGATGTACATTGTAGAATTATTGGGAAGAATCAACTTAAATAAACTGCTAAACACGATGCCTGGCCATGGTAAACTATCAGTCTACACCACTGTTGTTTCAAGCTTGGTAGGGCTGGAGAGGCATAGTGATGGATGCCAGGGAACTTATTTTTAGTGGGCATATCAACATGTCACAAGAAGAGAACCACCTATACTGTGTTAACTCTTGTCCTGGCTTCTCCAGGGCTTTTGTTTGTTTGGATTTTTCCTTTTAGGGCATTTTTTTTTTCTGTAACCTTTCTGGCTTCTGATAGGGAATCATGCCAAACAATTGCTGCTGATTCTTTTAGGGACATATTCTTCAAGCTCTTTTGAACCATATCTAAACTTTATATCCATCTTGGCCCCTTAATCTAATATCACCCTCCAGAAGCAATCCTAGACCCCAAAGGTGCAGACAAACCCACCGTGGCTACACAGCCCACTTCACTCTTCCTGCGAAATGTCAGAAAGAAGATTTAGAAAGCAAATGCAATGTTAAACTCGGTTTTTAAGAGTTAACAGAGTGATATTTTTTTTTCTCCAAGGATAGGTAATAGCATCAGATTCTGAAATTAAGCACAGCAGGAAGAAAGAGGCTGCATAGATTTCACAGAGTATCACAAGCCTCTGCAATAAAGCACTTAAAAATGCCTTGTATTGCTAATTCTTTACACAATCTCCTTTATTTTCAAAGCAGTATGCGGGGCTTGAGCCAGAAGACTTGCACTGATGTTACCATTACATGGCTTGAATTCAGGACATTTTTCTACAAAACTCCTGTTAGGTTTAGAATTACTTTTTACTATCCTTCCCCCTCACCCTCCAGGCCAGCAACACATTTTCCAACCTGACTTTGCAGATCAAATGAATGGCTGCCTCTCCCAATAATGCTGAACACCTTTGCAGTCATTATCAAGCAAACATCCTTCACCTCAAGTTTCCAATAACCACGCCTTTAATAGTATGGGAAAACTACCTACCTCAAGGTCACTGGGTGGCAAGCACAACTAGGAATGGTAAGTGAGTGAGGGCATCTCTCTTCTCCCCCAGCTTTCAATTTCCCCAGCCCCAGGCCAAACTGCTTCATGATCTCATAGAGTCATTCAGCAATTATTTATTAACTAGCTAATATCAGCAAAGCACTGTGCCAGGCCCTGCAGTACAACTTCAAAACAGGAGTACAACTGGGGTGTCAGTAACGAAGCACAGCTTAGTAGCAGGCGGTGATTGGGTGGAGCCTCTACCAGACTTAAAATGGACTAAGAACATGCAGGTTTATGAAGATTAGTCACTTCCACCATCAACAATCTACTGGTGGACATTGATAAAGATTTTTTTCTTTCTCTGTACCAGATCTCTTCGTATCACTTCATAGCATTCTTCCCCAGTTCATGTGTATACCCTGCTGTGGGTTCACTGTCACCATTAGGTAAGGTATTCATAAAGAAGCCCACAGACTTGGTCCCTTGCTTCCTGTACTCCAAGACAATACACAAACAGTACACCCACCCACCCCAATCCCACTCCAGTTTACCCATTGGAGACTCACATTTGTGTTTGCTTCATTCATTTGTTTGCAAGATGACACTTCCCGGTAAAGAACACATCAGGCTAATTAGATCCATGTCCTTGTCTTATCTCATCTCACCAGGATTCCTTGTCAGCATACTGTTCACTGACTTCTTTATCAGAAGAACATACAAACTATCACAACTAAGCTATTCATGTCCATTTTCCTCCTATTCGTCTCTCTCTTTCTCTCTTTATTTACATGCTAAACAAAGGTCTACTCCAAGTATCTAGATACAGGACTGGATGTCCTGCCATCTGCTTAACCATCTTACACTTAACCCTGCTGGAATGTTCCTTCCAAGTCTCAAATGCACAGGATAGTCACCCTGCAGGTCCCCCCACTTTTGACTTTAAGCATGCTAAGGTTCTACATGCTCAAATTCACACTTTATTTCAAATAACTCTTAACATCCCATTATAGCAAAAAAAAAAAAAGATTTTCTAGCCATCTATCTGTTTTTTTCATGGCACTGTCATTTTTTTTTCAAGCATTTCACTTAAATTTCATAAATATATCTTATGGAAAAAATTAAAATTTTTGATCATAGGTTCTCAAACTTTTGTGTGCAGAAGAGTCACCAGCAGTGCTTATTAAAAATATAGGTCCTGAGGCTATGGACACAAAGTTTCTGCATCTAACTGGGAACCAGAAAGGGGATTTTTACAAATATTCCAGGTGGTTCTCAACTCGAGACTAGGTGACTACCTTTGAGAAAAACTTGTCTAGGTTTCCCTTTGAAGTTAGTTTTAAGGTATAGAGAATCTCTGCTTCAAGTCAAAAAATAAGCCCTATTAATCCAAGTTTTAAAAACCTACAACTGTAGCCAATAATAATTTTTGGTTAATCAGCAATTAGTGGATACTTGAAGATAACAATGACCAGTCCAAATGACTTTATAGTCAGTCATAGTTTGCTTTAAGAGTCACTTCTCACCAGTTCACCATAAACTCCCCACAGGTAATGATTTGGTGCTCCTCTGTGTGAAAAGGAATCCCACACCAGCATCCTGTTTCTGACATAAGAGGAAGAATGCAATGATGGAAGCAAAAAGACTAAAGTCCAGTTCACTGACTGAGGAAAATGAGCAAGCACCTGGCCTGGCCCACTTGGTGGAAAGAGGATAGTAGCCACCTCATGCAAAGGCTGTAAGCTTGAACTGAGATGAACCATGTAAAGAACCTAGCACTGTGTCTGGAATATGGTCCATGCTCAACCCACTATAAATGTCCCCACTCCCTAATCAGGCAGGATAGCCTTTCATCAAAGTGAAGTTAGCTTTGCAAAACATGCTGACTTGGTAGTCATTCTGTTGCTTTCCTGTTCTTGGTTTATGGTTGTCTTTAAGGATGCATAATATACTGTTCTCAGGGAGTTTACATTCTAATGGGAAATATTGAGTCATTCTCTATTTACCTCTTTCAAACCAGACAATAATGTATTTATTTCCCACTTTATTCAAAGAGATCAACACAATTGAGGATGGTCAGTGGTACAATGAGAACTTAAGACTGTGTTAAGAAAAGGCTAAGCAAAACCCAACAGAGCAAAGTTAGGGAAAAGGAAGCAGGGAAAGAAGAAAATTTAGAAAGTCCCTAAAAAGAAACAATGATCCCACTAAATGTTTTACATTTAGGGATGTTAATTGGTTTAGTATGCATTCAAATTACCATATTATTTTTGAATTTAACATAGGAACACTATTATTTTGCTAGTAGTGAAACAATGGTGAAAATGAGGCTAAATGAAACTAAAGTAAGAAAAATCAAGACAGAAAGATAAGAACTGGTATGCACTAATTCAAAAACAGTTCCTAGTGCAAGAGAAAGTTAATGAGGCTGATGGTGCCAGATCCTTGGGAAAGAATGCCAATTCTTCAGGCTTGCACTCAGAGAAGAGCTCCCAGGCAAACCCCAGTTAGTTTCTGCAATTACATATGAATCCCACCAAGAAATCCTAGCAGACATCCAATTTGGGGCAAACCTTAACCCAGAATGGCAATGGAGCAGCCACCTGAGGGGAGAGAGCCCAGCACAGTGTGGATTGGAGTTGAGTGAGAAATGACCTCTGAAAAACACACCACCCAAAGGACGGGCATCTTCTTCTTTGCCTCCCACGAACATTAAGTGCCTCCGCCTTTTGAACTAGAGATGTGGAAGCAACCATTGCACACTATTTGGGGAAAACTTTGCCAAAAGCCTCACCGTACATGGGCCTGATACTTGGCACAGATTCCCCAGAGAGGTCACTTGTCTGAGGAATGTGTCAAAAATTAGCTCTCTTTTCCAGCCTCTAACCTCTCTGAATTCTGAAACTGTTGTAGTGCCAGTTTCCCACAGTAGCAGCCCACAGAAACACCTAAAGTCAGGAATAAAATATCTACCAGCAGCCCCAGGCAGCACCTCTTGCAACTAAGATGCCAAGAGGTGAAGCCTGCCTCACCATCCCTTCGGAGGGCATCAGACTACATGCCATTACTGGGGATCAGGCTGAGACAGAAAACGGTTCTCAGTCACCAGTGCCCGCAACCCCCCACCATGCCACCCCCACCAACCCTTGACCAAATAGCAACAACTCAATTCTCAGTCCAATAACGTCTTTTCTTAGATGCTGTTCCCCCAGTGGGTAGAAGAATGGACTGTGGCCATGCCACCAGTTTCTCTACAGTTTCTTTTAATTTAAAGTTACAACACGAGGGAAGAAAAGAGACTTTCTATTAAGGGACAACTCCCTGAAGGGTCTCTTAGCTGACAATCGAAGAGCTGCTCATGGCAGTGATCAAATCCAGCGCGGCAAAGCGCTGTGGCTCTGTGACTTGTCACAGCGGGCGCTCGCACTGAGAGCCACTTGAGTTCAGGCCTGTGCTGCTGCAGCAAGTTGGTTTAGGAGCTGTTGAATGGGGGAGCAAAGACCGAAAGGTGTTTGAGGCTCCAGATAAAATTCAGAATTGCACTGAAAGCTGCTTCTCCACTGACTAGGATGCCTAAAGGGGTAAGAAAATGAAGATCTTATGTCCCCCTCATGCTTGAGGGCTAATTACCAAGACAGTCAAGGTCAGTGGGTCTAGCACCTTAGCTAAGCTGAAATAAAAAAATAAAGATTGAAGCCTGAAAAATAAACTGAGCTATTTTTGAAAGGCAAAATGCCAAGTATGTTTGCTTGCATAAGCACTGTCTTCTAATTACATGAAATATCTATTGTTTAAATATATTAATGATGGTTTGATAAATTGAATTCAGCTATACCTCTCCTTTGCATTTTATGAATACATTTTTAAGAGAGATCTATGTTGAGCATTTTCTCTGGACTTTGCCCAGAACCGTGAATTTCTGTATCATCTCATAGACCCTCATTTGATCTTGTCTAGGATTCTGAGATGCTACTGTCCTGATGCACATTTTGCAGTGGAGGATCATAAAACATCCCACATGTCAGAGAAACTGAAGGGTCTTCATTTACCCTGACTCAAGGGTGAGCTACTAACCTGTGGACTAAATACATATCCCCTGCTTGGAGCTTTGGTGGGGGGGTATGATGTGATCATATACATTTGTAGAGGTGTGAACCTGTACCCCCTAAAACATACAGTGTTGTAAATCAACCTTATCTCAATAACATGATTAAGAAAGAAAAACAAAAGTTGATTTATGCCACTGGGATTTTACAAGACACCTGTTATATCAGTACTGGTTTTCACTGATGGAAAAGATCCTGACAGAATGGCCACAGCATGGGTGTGTGTTTGGGGCAGTGGCAGTGAGGAACCCCAACAAACTCCACCTAGGAACTACTGTACACAGGTGTGTGTTTATCACAACATTCCTGTGATAAACTATATGTGAGTCTAGTTACTATATGTGAGTCTGTTAAAAGTTTTATGTCTTATTTAAACACATAGAGGTAGGTTCTTTGGGGAGAAATGCAAATAAATGTTTCCATATAAATAATGGCAATTGTTTAATCATTTCAAGTCCTTTGGGCTTGGAAGAAGGTTCATAGGCACTCTCTACTTTGGGAAAGTCAGGATCTGATGCTCATATCACAGGAGCCTGTGATGCTCACCACCACTCTGTCACTCAGGTCTCCTGGGCCAGGATACACTGGACTTGGTGCCCCAATGTCCATCCCTTTGTCTCTACAGCAAGGTTATGTTCCTGGGGTTGCTCATCAGGGCAGTACCAAGGAAAGCCATTGCTTCCACCCCAGGATTCCTCCAGACTCACTCTAACCAGAGCTCTAGTGCAGCATCTTTCTGTTCAGGCTTCCTTCCCCTTCTCTTTGGAGAAGTGTCCCTTTCCCCCTTTCCCAACACACTTCTTACATGTCCAATCCCATATTGGCATCTGCTTCTGGAGGAACCCAAAATAATAAAATAACCAAGTCATGCATTTCCTTTTAAAAAGCATTTCCTTTATCTTTGGTCAGTTGTACTTACAGAGGAATTCTGTTTCATTGGGAAAACAACCACTAATTTCATGTCAATATACATCATCTATTCAAACTTATCCTGCCTTGCTCCTGGCACCTATCTGAAACAATTCTATGGATTTTTCTTGAAAGGCTCAGTTGACCCCAAAAAGCAAAATATTGGAAAGTCAGATTTATTTCATTTTCCAAGTGGAATTTCTCCCCACCCACATGTAGTATTCATAGAACCCAGAGGATAAAGTCACAATAAATTTCACTAAGTTTACATCTGTTAGAGGAAATCAAGAGAGATAACAAGATGAGAGCCTTACAATTAGGTCCTAATGTTTTTATTTGTCTTTACCCCATTATGTAGATAAAATGTTAATGACTGAAGGAACACTAATATGAATAAAAGATAGAATTCACACTTGCACCAAATACAGCATCTTAATAAAACCACATTGTCAGAGATCATATATAGACATAAACTGAATTGCTATTTTAAAGTGTTGATCTCAGTCTCAAGAAGTGATATATTTTTTGTCTTAGACACAAATAAGTTCAAAGCAAGTGCAAAATGCAGCTTCAAATGTTATTAATTATCAAAGCCTAGATTTGACTAAAGAGAAAAAGGTAGCTCCCATTTACTTAGCACCTAAATCATGAAGCGTCTGTGCTAGGAATTTGACATGTAATGATCCACTGTAACCAATACTAAATCCTTATAAGAAAAAGTACTAAATTCTCCATCTGCAGAGGATACTGAGTAGAACTCCAAATGAAGTCTGAGAAGACTTATACCTAGACTTAAATGAAGAGCTTCCCCCAGATAGTGGGATGCCTCCAGTCCTAAATTTCCAACTTCTAGGAAGCTGGTGCTGCAGTGTCTGAGTCACCAGAGACTGCCAGCTGGAGGGCTCAGCCAGAGCCCTTCCCATCTTCTTGCCTGCTGCTCACTGCCCCCTTTGACCTTAAGAGCTTGTTTGGAGGTTCTGGGGTGGGGGGGCACAACTACTCACATACCCTCGACCACAGACCAGTCATCTGTACTCCAGGAAGTGAGGACACACATGGAGTGGTGAGAAAGAAGGGGACAGCTGCCAAGCCAGTCAGATCAGCTGAATGAACTCTGGAGGTCAGTGGGGTGACAGATGTCCCAGCCATATCACCCTCAGATCCTCTCTGCCCCATCTGAATGTGGGACAACATCATAATGAAGTAACTGAATGGCAAGCAACTGAGCATCCAAGATGGAATCAAGTTGCTCTTTTTTTATATACTTTATCATGCACTTTAAGCAATAAAGACTAAATGGATCTCCCCCTATAGAATTCAGTCCCACAACCACCAACACCATCTCAGAGATTAGCTTTTGTTTGTTTCTAGGTGGTTTTCTTAATCTTTAGGTTTCATCTTTAAAGGATGGTTATTTAATATATTCTTTAATGTATTCACATACCCCATCCAATTTTATTGCTATGCTGTCCCTACTAAATGCCATCCTTACTTGTGAACAGAATAATTACTTGCCTATCAGGTATGAATAAAAGGGTTATGAAAACTCCCTGTGTTCACATGTATTTCTTCCTGGCAGCTTCTCTTGAAACTTGTAATCTCCATGAGTTTTTCTCTAAGGAATTAGATGGTCATAATAAACTGCAAATATAATGATGATAATAATAGCAACAACAACAATATCTAGTCAGAGAATCAAACCTATGAATGAGCTGGTAACATCTTCAAATTAATTAGTTTATGAGCCAGAGATTAAATTGGACAAATGGGGCAAGAATTCTGAAGGATTCATCAAAGCAAACTAGGTCCTTATTAGCGGTCCATTCTAATGTTCAGGTCCCTGATGAAGAGAGCATTTGAAAGTCCCCGTATATACAGTTAAAGATGGGATCGGTGAAAATAACTTCAACGTGTAGCCCTTTAATTTTAAAAAGCAAAGATATGGAATATGCTAACGTTGGTTAGACAGTACCATAGAAAGGTCCCTAAAGGGCCCAGTTGAAAGTAGCTGAAAGTTCCAGAGTGTTCACCCTACAAATGAGCTGCCATTCTTCCCCTTTACATAAAATTCATTATTTTTAAACAAAAGCCTAGGTCCTTCCTTCATATTCTTAGAAACTTGGTTTTACTCATTTTCATGAAAAGCAACTTTCATGAAAATGAACACTTGGCTTAATTGATAATCACTTAAAAACATCTCTATGTCTAAAATCCTTCTTGTCAGTTAGATATGAGGGATTATTTATGTTACATCACACACAGAAAATAAATCACCCAACCCACTCACATTTGAGACTCATTTACCATTTCTACTCCCCAAGCTTCCCCAAATGGGAAATGGAATTACAAGACTGATCATAATTGGATTAAGAACTATAATTCTTTAATTCATTCATCAAATTGAGGCATTTGGAACAGTTTATTTACAGAGTTGTTTAGACAGTTTTGTGTGGTGTTTTTTAAGATAAACCAAAATGCCTTTCTGAAAGAAGTTTCAATCCCAAATCATTAACATATGAAAACCAAATGTAGACAATTTACAAATGGGTGTTTTAAAACAATGTTTGGAACAAAATTGGAACTTTTATTTTATTAGCTATCTACGAATCTAAGTTCTGGCTATAGTTTATTTGAAACAGCCAAGCACTTTCTTCGCCTCTAAAATAAATCTATATTTCTCAGGCTAAAATCTGTGATGGGTGTGTGAGGGAATGCAATGAATTCAGGCCTAGACAAATACATTTCCCAGGTTACTCTCAAAGCTCTAATTATAGCATTCTCTACCAGTGCAGGTGATTAGCTATTGGGTGAATCATTCGGGTTGTGCCAATCAATCATATTCAAAAATTTTACCTGCTGGAAATCTAAATAGTGTTCAACATTAGAACTCCAAGTCATTTGAAATCCAGTGTATTTTAGGAGATTACTAAAAACAAGTTTTATCCTGCCCTGAATATTACTTTTCTATATAATCTGACATACCTTCAAAACAGTGATTACTGATCACTCAGTAAAAGAAAGCTTTTTCAAGAAAACAGAATATGTTTTTCATAAAATAATATTTTTATTGCTTTTTAAAAAAATTATGCAAGCATTCAAATTCATTTCAAGTGGCAAATAAAGTTTTAAACTCTCACTATAGCTTGTATATATATAATACAGGATATATATATATATATTATATATATATGTATATATATATATATTACTCCAAAAAAGACGCCCCCCCAGAAAAACAAAAAGTCATCATACCTAAGTGTAAAATTCACTCTTCTATTATTCACTATTCCATACACTGTAACAGATAGCATCTCTATAAGTGAATATTCTTTTTTCTTTCTTGTCAGTCTAAACAGGATGTGCATTTACATGTATAGAACTTAAGTTAACTTGAAATAACCATTGGACTGCAAATGCCTGGTTATTTACAAAATAAGTTTGAGAGTTTTGAATTCTGTATATAACATGTCATTCAACCAGAACTGTGTAAGGTCAACAACAAAAGCAATACAAGGTTTCTGTATTAAAAGCTGGAGTTCTTTTCTCCTGTATTAAAAAGTTTGCTCTTTCAAGTCTATGTCAGTTTGGTTCAACATTGCCCATTCAAAAGGGCTATAAAAGATATTTTTTTAAAAATCCACAAGCAAACAAAAACTCTGCTAATTCTTCATGCACAAGGTTGTTAGAAGACCACTGGGAAGAAAGGGGAAAAAAATAGAAAGAATTTCAAGCGACTATGCTACTATATAATTAACACAAATAACTAAATAATTATGCACATCCCTTCCCACCCCCACAATTAAATGTTTTTAAACAACTCATGTGATGAAAGATCTACCTTTTAGGCAAACAAAGGCAATCCCTACCAGTTTAAGGATTTAAGGCTGTATTGCATCAGTTTTAAGTGATGCTTGTGATTTTTATCTGGTATAGTTCTGAGGAATAAACAGTTGATGACATAATTTGCAGGAGAACTTTGCACAATGTCTAAGAGAACTTTCAGTGTAAGTACTTTTGATTTTAAATCATTGCCGCTGAATTTATCTAGGCTTCAGCCTCAGAGCTATATTTAAATCAGGAAGAAGTACCCCCAGAAACTTTGTCTCACTGTAGCTGCATTTGAAACCAGATTCCTTCCCTATCAGAGCTAACAACAGTTCACATGCAGCTGAATTCCTTCAAAATTAGACAGAACAAAATTGAGCAGTTCTGTAAAGACTCTCAGAAATCGTCCTCCTTGTAAATGCTATAAAAGTCAAACTTAAAAAACATTTCCGTATACTTTAAAACCATCTGGCCCTTAACCTAATCGCTCTTGGCAATCGACACTCACTCCTGTAATCCAGATCAAAAACTCTGCTCTGGTTTTTCTGATTGAAATGTCCATTGCCTACAAATCTCCCACCGCCTACTTCATTGGCCTGTTTTGTGTGTGTGTGTGTGTGTGTGTGTGTGTGTGTGTGTGTGTGTGTTTTAAAGGATACTAGGGGCCATTATTTATGAGCAGCAAAGAAACAAATCACTCTGTCTAGTCCCTTTGCAGATTCCCACACTTATTACCCAAAATCCCACAGATCTGCCTTGGTCTTGCCTTTGACTAAAGAACTGTGCTGAGCAGGAAAGCAGTCTCTGGGGAAAACAGCTCATGCCTTTCTTGAAAACTACTTTGGATATCTGGATCTTGTGAGGATCTCAACTGGGTTAGAGCAAATCCCTAAACTTTTCTTAAGTACAGTTGTCTGCCACCCAGTGTGCCGGGCTGGCCTGACTGCGGGAATATCGGGGTTTTTTTGTTTTTGTTTTTGGGTTTTTTTTGCATAGTCACAGAATTCCTGGTTTTGACCTGCTTTAAGTTGAAAAAGGAAGACATTAAATTCACATTCACCACACTCTGATTGTACTCACAGAAGCTAAAGTCTTCAGAGAGTCACCAGCGTCAAGCTATTTATTAACATATTCGCTTTGCAAAGTGCAAGGGAAATGACTATTAAAATATGTAAACAGTGCTTCGAGTGCATCAGTTGCCAGTAGATCAATACGCCATAAACTGCTGCTATCAAACGCAAACATTTCCAAATCCAATTTGACTTCAACTCGTATAACCTCTTTTCCTGGCTTCTTATTGTAGCCCCAGAGTGCTAGGGAGCTCTCCTAAACCCGCGCTTAAAGTGACAGCACGTGAGTGGTCTTCACTTCGGGTACTGAGTGGGGTGGGGGAAAAAGTAGTTGCAATTAAAACGAAAGCTTCCGGTCTCTGAAATCCCTAGAATCCTGAAGGATGAGACTTGTTTCCGAAATTCCGAGCTGCAGGGAGGGGGGAACGGTAAGGAGAGGGATGGCAGAAAGCGAAACAAAAAGACTGGAGGGGGCAAGATTTAGGTTGTGGGGGGGTGGTCTCTGGGTCGCCTTTCTAACTGATGACGGGTTAAGGGGCTTTGTCCAACTTTTCGGGGCTGCCGTTGGGCACTAGCTGGGATGCACACCCAAGCCGGAGCTCTTCCCTGCGCCCCCGCCCTCCCCTCCGCGGACCACCTCCACCGCCGCCACTTAGAAAAC
>PVHY01023611.1:0-20745 GCA_004024945.1 Uropsilus gracilis
CCAGAAATGACAAAGGTGTGTTGCCACTTTTATTTTCCCTTGGACCACTCAATCTCTCTGTATCATTTGTCACTCCAATGTGTCATTGTACAGCGTCTTTTTCTTATTATTCTTACCTCCATGAACACACTTCTTTTTCTTTGTGTCAACAATTATTCTCTACCATGGAAGATTTAGTCAATTGTAAGTATAAGGATAAATGTAAATATAGTCAGAAAATTATGTTTCAATTTGTAACACTAGATATGAATTTAATTAATAATCCCACTCTTTCTGTATTCACTGGGGATAACAATTAAGTAACATAAGACAAATTACTATCTGATACCATCTCAGACAATTTTTACTATAGTAACCTTGAGAAATGGATAATTTGAACCCAAATTTGTATGTTAGAAGTATACAAATTTGAGACAAATTATAGTATTTCAAACAATATCTTGGTAGACTATGTGTTTAGAGTTTGAAACCAAATCCTCTCACGCCAAATGTTCTAATAGAATTGACTGCCTCTTCTAAAGCAAAATGAAAAACCTAGAACAAATTTTGATCAACTCTAAACACCTTTCCTGAAAATAGCATCAAGACACCAAGGGAAGCAGCCTTTAACATCTTCAAAGATCAAAACTGCAATCCCTAACTCTCTTGTGCTTTGCACAACAGTCTGAGTCAGGATACTGGAAAATTTTGTTTACAGATTTGCAGGACCAGAGATGTAGAAGTTATGATATTGCTTAATTGAAGAACTGAGGTACATCTCACTAAAATCCCTGTGTGACAACGTGGAGGTAAATCAAAAAAGGGCACTGGCCCCTGGTGGTTTTGAAAAACTAAAGACAAGAAATGAAAAATAAAAAATCAGGTTACTGAGAGTAGCAGGTAAGAGCTAGAAAAATGAACAAGCATATTGGAAAATAGAGCTAAAGCTCTTCAAAGAGGAAAAAAAGGGAGGGGAGTGGGTGAGACTAACTGGTGTGCAATGTTATATGTCATTCTGCCAAGCTATTTTGACAGCATTTGAGTTCATAGATGGAATGGACAAAGTGGATGGCAAGAAACCATATTAAACAAGGACTCTGGTGTCATTATTAAAGGGGCTCAAGGGTGCACTTGAAATCTACAACACCAACTAGTGTCAAAATGATCAAATTATTACAGTTTATGATGGAGAGAGCATTAGAAGGGTTTGTAATAATGCTATCATCTCCATACTTGGCTACAAATTTCAAGCCAGAAAATAGGTGTGAATAAACCACGTCTGGCTTTCTTGACAGCCTGATGTCTCATGGAATTTCCCATAGTTTCTCCTAAAGGAAAATGAATCCTTGTTAGTATTTAGTAACTTAGCTTAGATGTGTCCCTGCCATTTCTTTTATAATTTTCAGTCTCTTGTTATTATTTTTTCCACTTCTCAATTATGAGTCAATACTACTTAAAAAGGAAACTACAAGAAAGATGATTATACAGTTAAATATCACAATAGTATCATATTATTATACAGGTTTCTACACAGAAAGTTATTTTCTGTGCTCTCGTCTGAATACTCTAGCACTTTGAAGACAGGCAACAAATCAAGGACCACAGTTTGAGAAGCACAATGTGTCTTGGTGGTTTTCAATCTTTTACTCTATTTTAATTCAACATATAGACGTAACCTTTGGATATAAAATTTGAGTTTTGTTTTAATATATTTCAAAAATTCATTCAGGATGCCTCTGAATAAAAATATCCTCGATTTAAGGAGCAGGAATTGAATTTGTTGACTGGTTGGCCTACACCATACTATTCCATACCCAACTCTCTCAGTTTACAAAGTGACATCTTCAGGGTAAAGCATTGTTCTTCAGTGTTGATAGACTTTGGAGCCACTGATTAGCTTCTGCATATCTAGGACCGTGCAATTCAAAAGTATTAAAATCTCATTTTTCTTTGAATAGGGATAAAGAATAGTTGGCAACAGTAGGTACAATTTGAAAAATCTCTTTGAAAAAGAAGCTATTAATTAAATTATTAGGAGTCATTTATATTTCCCATAAACTTTTTAACTTTCAAGAGTTTTGGGAAGTGAATAAATAGCAATATGTCCCAAGACTGTATGTTATGCAGGATTTCCAATCAATCTGCCTTTATTTGTGCTTTGTGATGACATTATATCAATACTAGCATGTCTGCTATCACTAGGCCTGAACCTCGTCAATTGCAGTGTCAGAAGAAAATAAATTGTGAAAGGGTTTTGCACCTGTTTTTTATTAATAAATTGAGATGCAATAATCAAACAATTCCAATAGTTAACATAAGCATAGCATTTTGTATAGTTCAAAGGACTATGTTAAATACTTTTCATATATTAACAGTTTGTATGACCAAAAATCCTAGGATGTATATACTGTTTACACCCACTTCCATTCAATTATTGTAATTTTTGTTTCACTGTTTTGTTAGGGTGAATTAAAGTTGTCTTTGAACATAGGGAAGAGTTCCTTCTTTGAGTCTTGCTTCCTTTGACAAACAATTGCAAATGCAATATACCAGAGGCAATAAACATTCTTGTCAAGTTCTGGGGAATTTTACCAAGTAAATGGCTTTGTTATATCCATGAACAAGCTGGATATTCATTTCACATGTAACTTTTACAGGAATCAGGACAAGGGGTCTTTAATGTCATTACCTGATAACAGTATCCACAATAATCCTCCCTTGGCATTAAAAAAAAAAAGTCATCTTCATGTCTCCTTTCACTTTAAACCCATCTCATACTCATATGAAAACTCTTGATTTTATTATTAAGATGCTTTTCTCACCTTTCCCTTCCAAGTGCTACCAGCTCACTAGATTGTCAGTGAGTTAATAAAATAAAGCACAGGCAGTGTAATGAAGGACTAAGTACGTATTGATGAAGTGTCACATAAGTTATAATGTCTTCATTGCAATGTTTTTCCAATGTTATCTTTATTTTGCTATATTGGTCATAATTATAACAATTCACAGCCTAAAACTGTATGGTATTATCAGAAATGAAAACTCAAGATATGAACTTTGTATCCAATTTGTTTTTATTTTTATTTCTTTATGACCCTGGCTTGGTCTAATATTCATATTCCAGTGATTAACATTCTAAGATTCCCTACATAGAATCATGGGGACTGCTTGGGTGTGCAGTGCCTTTCCAGCTGTGAAACAATGACAAATATACACTACTCTTTTTATTAAAAAAAAAAAAAAACACACACACATAAATTGATTGAAGCATTTAAACTGGAGGTGGAAATAAAAATATACACTATAAGTCAGGACATGCTGGAAATATCCAGTGAGTTAATATATCTGCTTGTAAAGTGGGGTAACTAAATAAAGCTCCTGCAGTAGCAACTGAAGACACCCCTGTTATATTTCTCCAGCACTATCTGCATGTAATTTCCTTGAGATGTGACCCAATCCTTACAAGATATTAGCTCGATTCATTCCCTCAACTATTAGATAAGATACTCTTGCCTTCAGAGCCTACTATCCATCCTGTCAATGCAAAACTTTCAGTTTTTACTACCTAATGAAAAGAAATCCATGGGTGAGTCAGTTTCACTTCCAGTGTTAAAAAAAAAAAAATCTTTGGTGACTCAGTATTGTTTTTTGAGCTTATATTCCCAAGACTTTGCTGGCTACGAAGTTCCCAGTGATACAAGATCTCATTTTAAACTGCTTCTCATGAAGCCATTAAAAAAAACCAAAAAACATAAAACTAGTAAAAGAAGATAAGAAATAGACTTGTACACTGCTTATCCTTTTGTTCTTCTCATTTTGGCATTATAATGATGCAATTGTTATATTGAAGACCCCCAAACTCTTGAGAAAATTTTGATACATTGGATAATGTCAAATTCTTAAGGATTAATATTGCTGGAAACACAAAAGTTGGCCATTTCTACAAAAATGGCATGTATTTATATTTATGGTCCTCGGAGAATATATTATTCAATATTAGAATTGTAATTTGGGCAGATAATAAAAACTATACCTTATTGCCTGACACAAAATCATATTTTTATTGAATCTGTTAAGTGACTAGGTATCAAAAAAGAAAAAATCTGACTGTGCATTTCATAAATGCTGCAAAAATCACTATGTTTCATATACATGTATTAGATTGTTTGCTAACCTTACATGGAATGTAAATTTGCCTAAATTCTTTATATACAAAAATGCTAGTAAATGCAATTCCTGTGACATTTTTAGGTCATTCCAGGGGACATTCAATCCAAATGAGCGAAATTTCTATTAACATATATGAACTACAAGCAAAATTTCTTTGCTTCAAAATCCATTGTAATACCAACAATGTTAATTATACATCAATTTTCTGATATTTAGAATGGGCAAATAATGTAAAAATGATTAAATTCATTTGTATAAATCATCAGGTAGATGCCTGATATAACTTTTGTTCTAGCAGTGGTAACTACTAAATTGGGTAGGTATTAATTCAAAGTACAGTTGAATCTAAAAGGAAAATTATGTCAAACTAGATTAGCTTTTGAATGCATTTCTCCTGCATGGGGAAAAATGGAAATTTAAAGATAAACAAATATCAAGATAAACCTCTTTCACTTAAGAAAAAGTGGTAATGTGATTTGTAACAGTTGTATGCACTTTTTAAAAATTCCTTCATTACTATTGAAATCAGAGTATAGGCATTAAAGCTAAAGTTTAGTGGTGGAGAAAACAAAGAATATATTTGATTGTATTAAAGGTCTGAACTACTAGGTTGATAGAAGAGTGACTGAACTAGAAGGTGTTTGGAATGGTCTATAGGGAATTGGCATTTGAACTGAAAATTGAGAGCAAATGGGTGAGCAATGTTAAAAGCTGGAGAAAGAGAACTCCATGATGCTGGACTTTTGACCTTTTGTAAGAACTAAAAAGGTGATATGTCTGAAGGCTAAAATCCAGAAAGAGACTGATGGGGATAAGAGTGGAGGCAGATGTAGCAACTAAGTAGGTAGGATATTACATACCAGAATACAATTTTTAGACTCTTTTCTGAATACATCAAGAAGCAATCAGAAGGTATCATGTAGAAAGTGATATGACCTGACTCATTAAACTAAATTTGACCTTTATGAGGAAAATGTAATGGAAAGGATAAGCACTTGGCAAGAGTGAAAGCAGTCAAATTGACTAAGAGAAGTTGCAGAAATCAAGGGCAGAATATTCTACCACAAGGGAAGTATAACTAGAGAAATTGGGAAGGTTTAAGTCATATTTCAGGAATGAAATTAACTGTAGAAGTTGGTAAATTTGACACAGGTTAAGAGAAAAGAATGTTCCAATAGCTACATATATGGCACAATGGATGGTCTAGACTGCTAGACATTTGTGGGAACGTTCCTGACAACTTTTGATCAATTTTTCTACTTTCAGTACTATCAGTTGATGTAAGCCTTGCTCACCTTTGATCTCAGCCCATAAATCTCTTTTTTAATATTTTTTATTTTACACCTGGAATTGGTTGGCACTAAACTCAGAAAGAGTATCATCCATTATGCCCCTTTTAAATTCAGTTTTCTAATTACCAAATTTTAAGAGTTTCCCTTTGACTTCTAACAGGTGTGCCTATTTTATAGTACTAGATTTCACTTTTACGCATTAATAATAACCATATCCCATTCTATCAACACTAGAGTTCATATCCTGTTCAATATTAAATCTTTCAGCCAAATAGCCTATCCCAAGTAACACTGCCTTTGATGGTATTCTTTATCTTGCACTATTGTGCTTCAGTCCCCTTTGTTTTCTTTTGTTTATCTTGCACTATATATATATATATATATATATATATATATAGTGCAAGATAAAGAATAGCACATATATCACATATATATAGACATCACATATATACAGACATTACATAGATACATAGATAGATAGATGATAGATAGATAGATAGATAGATAGATAGATAGATAGATAGATAGATAGATAGATAGACAGACAGACATCATTGTCTACTTTGAGGTTCTCCCACAATCCTATCACCACTGAAACATCTTAATCACTTGTGCCATCCCTCCCCCGGACTCTACCCCCTCCCCCTCTCCTGCTTCTCACCCTTTAGACCCCTTTACATCTGCTTTTACAATCTGCTCAAAATCCCCTTACCAGTTCATTTGTCACTTTGCCATGACTTACACCTTGGCTAGGTTCCATGACATTCCTTTCCCATGTTTTGGTTTGACTTTGTTCATCAATTTTGAAAATATAGCCCTTATATATTTATATAGTTAACATAAACAACTTTACATGAATTTTAACATAACAATATGCTTTTCATATTACTATCTCTGCACAAGAAACCAAGGATTGCATATCCCATCAGTTATTTTCCAGGTTTGTAGGTAGAATATATAGCAATACCAATATCTGACTCAATTGTTTACCTACAGAAAAAGCCTTAGCACGATAATTTGCCTAACACTTACTAATACCCTGTTGGGGTCAGACCCCCAGATTCCTGATAATCCCTTTGTTTGCTGAGCTAAAAATTAAAAGCAGATTGGCGTTTCCAAAAGAACCATAGTATTGTCCTTGGTTTTGGTTTTGTTTGTTTGTTTTTAAGTGCTATATCTCTGTAAGAGAAAACCTCATCCTGCCCAAAAGGTTAATGTAAAATTGGTTCAGGTAGAACATAGGTTTACATTCTGGACAAATTTATGCTAATGAATTTTACCATCAGAAGCAAAATTGTAGCCAATTTCCTTTAATTTAAGTTGTGACTACTTCATTCATCCTCACTAGTCTATGCCTCTGGGAGGTCAATATATCTTTTATTTTCCTAAAATAGGAGATCCTAAATGCTCTCTTCAAAACCTTATGCATATTAAAATAGCTTTATTGGCAATGCCAGAGTGATGTATAGCTTTAACTCTTCCATTATGGATACTAAACGATCAATACAATATTGTTTATGGAAGAAAGGTAGGTGCTCACTAGCCAGACCTCTGACCCACACTTTGCTTCTTCTGTATGAAAAAGTACAAAATAAATTTTATACTGCAGCATTGTGTTTTCACAAAGTTGAAATAATCTACTGGAACAAGGAAGGAAAATAGTGTAATGACACAAATCATAACAAGTTAATGTAGTATAAGTGAAAAGATTAATAATGTAATAAGTATGGAAATCCTAGTTACTTTCAAAAACATAAGCAGGAATATTTTTGATTTGTAACTGCTAAAGTACTCAAATAGATTCTTTATATTGATGCTTTGACTTCACATTTAAAAACTTACATTGGAAAAATATTTTGGGTCTGTTATTTGACTGTATCTCTTTCTTAATAGCATAAAAATAGAGACATTAAAAAACAAAAAAAAATCACTGAGGGAATAAGGGAAGAAAGATATATACTTGAGAAAACAACAACAAACTCAAAAGGATTTGCCACACTTTCTGCATTAACAAAGGATCATCCCATCTTGCTAGACTTTCATGAAACTCCTCTGTGGTGCTGAGGTAAATAGTGATGATTACACAATTTCAACATATGACTTGTAACTTTCCTTTCTGGGAAACTCTAATAAATAATTCATTCCACCACCAATGTTACTTGAAAAGATATTAATTATCAGAGAGGTGTTGAATTTTAACATTTCTCTTTCGAGTTATTTGCCCAAATTAAATCTGGTCTTTAGAAAATTGCTTTATATCTTCCTGAACTTAAAAAGGTCTTGCTTTCTTTTCGGTAAGAAGGAGATAGCCACATTTATCTTTATCTCAACTCATGTCAGGCATGATGCTTCCTGGTTTGAGATAGAAAGAACTTGCTTCTTCCCCATCTAGCATTAACTTCTCAAAAATAGTATGACTTTACAATTTTGGGCAAACAGATTTGTAATTTTAATTCTTAGACCAAATTTATTATCAAAATAATAGAGCAAGCATCAAAGGAACTTTGATACTACCTCTGATAAAATACCTTGGAAAGCCTGGGAATTGACTTCAGTTTACCAAGCTTAGCAGTAAAAACCCATGAATGTACACATGCACCTCTTGAAAGGTAGACACATTGCTAGAGTTATGAAGAACAGTTAAAGGGTGACTAGAAAGCTGTAGCAATTCACTAAGAATGACAAAAAGAACCTTTGTTTCCAGAAGACCAATTCTATTATTGCACTCGTGAATCTGAGGGGATCAGGAAGTTAAAATGACTATTGAGTCTTCTAATGTGTGTGATCATTTTAGTGTAAGAAAGACAAAAGGTATCTAAATAACACAATAGCAACAAACAAAAATTCATAGACTTCAACGTAGCTGCTATATTTTTCTACCACCCATTTCCATTTTGTGAGCCCAGATAAATTTAGACTCTTTCAATTCACGCAAGTTACAGCATTAATGACAATTTCATTTCTAAGTCTATTCTGCACGTATCTCAGAACAACCTGATTATTACATAGTGTTTAGAAAATGTTATTTTTCTAAATTTTAACATTGATATTCCCATTCACTGTTAGTTCACTTTGGGTTAGATTAGTGTTGAGGAATAAATGATGATATTAGTAGAAGTCAGTGAATATTTCTTCTTTAGTGACTGAAATATAATTTTATGGCTGATATACTTGACATTCATAAGCTATATATGAGCCAAATATACAAAAAAAATCACACATAATAATTTGCCTTCTTTCAAAATTGTTACTATCAATAACATGATATCAATTCATGTGTATAGACTCATCACAGAAAATATTTTTCTTCTGTTCCTTTGACTTTTGATAGTCTGCAAAGCATATGACCTGTGATCGCTCTCAAATCCTCATAAGCTAAAGGATAGGGGGGATCTGGACAAATGGCTTTTGAACCCCCATCCAGTTGCAGATCTATCCCCAACCTCGCACATTTGGATACTCTTAAGCATTTCCCACATAAAAGTTTCACAAAGCAGCAAAAGAATAGTTTTCTTAGATTACTATAACATTCCTAAAATATGACCTTTTTCTTTGCAATACACTTCAATCTCTGTAATTCAAATATTCTTTTATATTAGCAAAAATGTAAATAGTGTGACTTTTCAAAAGCTAACAAAGTAAACCAAAAAGTGAGTTTGCATCACATGGAAGTATTATTTCCATTTTCTTTGCTGGATGTTGGGTCTAGTTGATGGTGTTTCATCTAAAAGTATTTGGCAGATATAGGATAGGACTGAATATACACAGGAAGTAGTGTAAGTGGATTTTATAAAGTATTATAGAATTTGTAATACATTATAACCTCATAGCATTATTTCACTAACTAAGGCATACCATTTTCTTAATCAAAAGATGCTTCAAAGAAATTATGTCTGGGTATTGAATTTATAAAATATTTTCACAATATAGCAAGTTCTACCATTGTTAGTTCCTATCCAAATGTTTTTAAAACAATCCAGATCCTTAGATTAACTAGTAATGTAAATACTATATAATCTTTTTGCTCTTAAATAAGGATATTTAGGAATGAGGCAGAAGTAGTTCTTATTGTTAAGGCTACATTAACTGAAACACTCTAAGACATTCATAGTTTGAACTTGTATAAAAATTAAATTGGTTGCAGATCAAAAAAATGATATTTAGTTTTGCTCAATCCTCCACTGAAACCTATTTTGACTGCAGAAGTTCTGGGGCTGAGCATGGTGGCTCGTGCCTGTAAGCTTCAGCCTATAAAGCAACCAGGGCTAGGGGTCACGGTTCGAGTTCTGCCTGGGGCTTGTAGCGAGACCTAATTCCAAAAAATAGCTGGGCGTGGTGGCTCACGCCTGTAATTCTAGCTATCTGGGAAGCTGAGGCTGGGGATTGCTTTAGTCTGTGGTAACTCGGGCAACGAGAGCCTGTGGTTCCACAGGCAAAAACAGCGAGACCTAGTCTCAAAAACAAACAAACAAACAAAAAAAGAAACAACAACAAAAAAACTGCAGCAGTTCACAGGAACAAGTACTCCAAAGTTACCAGATCTTTCAAGACACATGTATATTGGGCATTTTAAGCTATATCTCATTATACATTTTCTGAGTATGTATATTGTAAAATAAAACTATCTGGATATAAGAATGTACTAGTTAAATAGGAAAAAATATCAGAAAACCAATTAAAATATTCACAAGAGAAAAAATAATTTAATTACACTCAAGTTTCTAAAATCTAAACTGTTTGCTCCAGATATAATTGTACCTTGAAAAAAAAAAACCTCTGAAAGTTTAGCAATCAATTCAATTCCTTTTACATTTCTATGCATTTCAAAACTTCTCTTGAATTTCATATTGTAAACATAACTGATAATTTAATATTCCTCCTTGGTGACTGACAGAAAACTCAATTATTACCACAAATTTTGGTCTGCCTCTATCGTCCTCCATTTCAATATTCCTCTACGTCCTATTTCCCTACCCCCAAAAAGGTGGTGAAGATATACATTATTGAAATTATATTTGAACAAAAATTTGAAGGAGCTCATCATACTTAAGAGTGTAAGTGTTACAAACAAAACAGTAGCTATTATTTGGGGTTATGTGCACTTGAAGCAGTAAACTGGTCAGTATAGATAGGAAATAATAGATCAAGAGGGCAGAGCAGCAAAGGATAGATCTTATATAGAGCTATGGCATGTTACAAGGATCTTGACTTGTAGACGTGACCGATTTTTAGAATGCTTTTTTCTGAAAGAGGGTAAACTTTTTATCAAAATATAACATGTATAATGTATAATCATATATATATAAAATAATATATATTATATATAATATATATAATGTATAATGTATATATATTATATAATGTATAATGTATATAATGTATAATCATATAAATTGTAAATGTTCTAGTCATGGAAATGAATTCACTTTCATATACTAAGTATAGCCATGTAGCCATATAACCAGCACTCGTACTATTACTAACATCCCATGAGCCTCACTTCGGTTCCATTCCACTCATCAGATGCACACCTCATGGACTTAAGAGTAGAAACAATCTTGATTTCTGTCTAACATCACAGAAAAGTGGATAAATATCTAGATGTGTCTCTCTATAATATTTAAACCATATGGTATGGACTCTTGGGTTTGAATTTGTTTCAGTTTCACTAAACTTCCTGGAAATCAAAACCTTATGGGAAAACTAACAGAACAAAGATTTAACAAGGAGAGCTTTTGAAGGCAATGAAAATATTCTATGCCCTTGCAGTGGTGGTGGGTTGATGCCATACATCTGTCAGAATTCATGAAACTGTCTTCCTAAGAAGGGTGAGCTTTACCATGTGTAATCATACTTCAACAAACTAAATTTCTAAATGAACATTAGATCTGGGAGTGCATTAAGCTTTAAGAATCTAGTGGCAAGATAGAGTTTCACACCTTTGCTTCCATGTTAATGTAGATCAATTGTTTCCTTTTAGTCAAATGTCTTCTGTATCTCAAAGCTAATTTCAGATTGTCAGTGCTTCTCATTTCAGGATGCTAATTGGTCAGGTTAATAACAACCATTTCCCACTTGTTTTGAACATTTTATTCTGCAAAAAATGTATATGTATGTTCTTCAGCCCAACCAGTTGCACATTAATGGGGTTGCAAACATACAACCTGGGTATTCAGCACTGTTTACTAATAAGGACTGTGAGAATGACTTTTATGTACAGGTTATAGTCTTTGGCTGGCATTAAAATGACCATGTTTGGGACACTAATGGAGTTTCAAATTGCATGTTTCCTTTAATAAAAGATAGGCTCAACAGAAAATGTAGTTAGCTTCTTGTCATTTTGTAAATTCATCGGGCATTTTCCATTATCATTACTCAAAATTTGTAGTTTTTTTCCATTGATTTTGACTGCAGACATTTGATTGACAGGCTTTGGGCTTCTTATAAAATGATAGAATCTTGAGTCATTAGTTAAGATGTTAAAATTTTAAGCTTAGCTGACTGAGGTATTACAGAAAATACAAATCAGCTCAGTTACAGATGTGATCTATTCATAGAGACATTTAAATTTAATTCAAATTCATTAAAGGGGTGCTATACATATAATTATCCTTAAAAATCAGAAATAGCTATCACTTGTGATGTTGATTAAATTTGATTAATGAATAAATAAGAAAGCATATTTTTGAGACTTTAATTCTTCACTTTAATTTGTGTTGGGAACATAAAGCTTCATTTTCCTTTATCTCTACTCCTTTGTAGCAATGAGTTAAAAAGTGAAGAAATATAATTGCCAACTGCTATTTTGTCTTTAAGGCAAGAAAAAAAATAAGTTCAAATTACAATTTTAATTTATTCAACAAACATGATTTAAATTTATTCTGTGCACAATATGCTGCACTGGTGGTGGCAGTCACAGCTTCTGTCCTCTCATAGGATTCATCCAGTGGGAGTGACTGATAAGCAAGTCACTATACAAATTGAAATTCGATATGCTGTAGGAGTGCAGAAGATGGAGCAATCAATTCTGACTTAGGGGATAAAGGAAGACTTTTGAATTGGTTCTTAAAAGATGAGTGGGCTCCTAAATGGGGGAAATGGAGAAAAAGCCTTCCAGATGGTACAACTACAAAGGCAATAAATAATTAGACATTTTCATGGGAAGAAAAATGACATAGACTTATATGAAGCATATAAAAAGAAATTTGTATTTATAGAGAATTTAAACCATAGAATGGATGACATTAAATCTCTATTGTCATGTTTCCACTGCAATCGATTGTTCTATGTCTGCCTTTTTCAAAGATTCAACCTTAAGTGTGGGACCAGAGGGAAATTTTTTCTCTACCCGTACGGTTTGTCTCATGATGATAAAATGATCAAATTTATATCAGACAGACTAGTAAAGAAAAAAATATGTAATTTCATACAGAGACATGTGGATTCCAAAGACAGTGAAGCAAATTGGGGTATATATACTGGCTAAGGAAAGGGATGGGGCTTCAAGGTGAGAAGGGAGTCACATGATGTGGAAAGAGTGATTCATAGGATGAACAGATGTTCTATAATTAGATGTTTGACTTACTATACAGATAGATTTTTCAGATGGAAAGGCTATTTCTTGTAATAACCTTAGTTCTGGGTAATGCCTATATTTTTTTGTTATTTTAGATAGTTTAGGGAATTGTAAAATTTTCTCGTGAGCCAGTAAGGCCTCAATTGACCTCAGCTGGAAATAATCCCATGCCAGAGTGGTAATGTTGGGAAGTCTGTTCTGAAACTCTTGAAGAGACATATCCTTCAAGGGTAAAATTATTTTTTTTAAATATTTTAAATATCACTTTACCAGGACTCTGCTATACTAGGCAGTTAATAAAAAATTATTAAGTGAATAAGTTTAATATTCACTGTAAGTTTGTGAGAAATCACATGTAAAATTCCTTACACTATATCAAGGATTTTCATGTTTTTTTTTTTATATACATACAAATATCCAACTACACAGAAATAAACATTTTTGGAAAAATGTGAAATGAATGAAGTCATCCTTTAGAAATATCTGATAAAGTTTATAAAATGGATTTGACAGGCATCAGGAAAAACTGGGGGTGGGAGATAATTCAGAAGATATTGCAACATTTAACTGAGAAATTTTGAGTGGTTGAGATCAAAGTTGAAGAGACAACATGAATTAAATATTCTAATAGAAGTGAAATCAATAGGTTTGGAGATGTAATTAGAGGTGAGGGATTTGGGGTTATATATCAACAATGACACAGAAAGTAACAAAAATTGAATATAGAAACAAACAAACAAAAAACATCACAGTTGGGCAGACCATTATGTCATTTTGGATAATTTAATATTTATGGAAAAATAAAGAAAAATCTTCGAAAAGGGACATGAAATTATCCCCGCTGCAAAGTTGAACAAATTTCTCAATTAAAGTTTCTTCTCCCTTAACAGAAAATGTTAATGCTCTTTATAAGGGTTCTTTATGATCCTAGAATAGGAACATGTATTTTATTATTGTTTTATGCCACTTCATATTTAAATGAAATCAATAGAACCCTAATAACAAGATCAAATTTCACTTTTTTAAAAAGAGCTATAAAGACTTTTCTAAGGAATTTTTCTTTCAATATTGTATCCCTGTATTATAGAACAGATAGAACCATACCACACTACATGCTACCATGAACTTGACTGTTTTTTTATATTGGTGATTCTGAAAGTGTAATAGCATGGGTATTTCCTTTAAATTTATTAGAAATGAAAATTATCAGAACCCAACTCCAATCTGGTCATAAAATTCTAGGGGTGAATTAGAGGAATCTGTTTTAATATCTACAGATGGTTCTGATAACCACTGATCTCCATTGTTCTATTTATCTTTTTCTGAAACTTTGGGGTGAGTTCAAGGAATGGTCAGTATGAACACACCAGATATTTAAATGTCCTTGTGCTTAAGAAATATTAGGGTGCTTCTTACGTGGTGTGCAATATTAGATAACAAATACAACAGCTTTGGTATACTACATTGGAAATAAAACATTGTAATCTCTAAGTAATTTTGAATGAAGTTTACCCCAGAAGTTTTCAGTTTATTACTTTAACCTATATTTATTTCTAAATGGTGCTACATTCACTTTGTTTTACATTATTAGTGACTCCCTGTAGTACTAAAATCACTTTTTCCATAAAGACTATTTTATCCTATATTTACATTGACATTCTGTCTTGTGTTATTGATGATATTATTTATAACTCTATCAGATTTTTTAATTTTCACTTCCAAGTTTTCTCTGTTACAGTTTAGGTACATTTTAGATGTCAAAACATAAAGGCATTTTGTTTCCTTGTATAAATTTAACTTGTGAATTTACAACACTTATATACTGAGATTACTAATACAATTGCACTTACGTTGATTACTGTTCTATTTTTTTATTGACAGTGCTTCATTTTTTTCTTCCTTTTTATTTTGCTTCAAATTTTATTTGCAGAAGTCCTTTTTTTCCCCATTTAATTACTTTCATTTATCACTCTGAGTTATAATTTACCTACAGCAAGCTACACATATTTTAAAAGTTCAATTTGATAAGTATGATACAGTTATATATCCAGGAAATCCTTGAAATATGTCAATATAACGAGCATAAAATAGTATTTCATTATATTCCAGATTTGCAGTATCATTTCAAAAGTTTTATTGAGACACCAAAAAATGTAAATATATTAATCAACTGTAAAAATTTCCTCATGCTTCTTGATATTACTTTCCAGAATCAATTCCCCACCATAATTAAATAATCGCAGATTTGTTCTCAATCACAGTAGGTTAGCTCAAGTTTTATGGAATTCCACAAATATGAACTCATCAGAGCATTTAGTTTTTCTGTGTGACATATAACTTTTTTCACTAACCATAATTACTTTGAGTTCATCAAGAATGAACTTCCTTTTATTTCCCACAAAGTAAAATCCAATTGTATGTGTTTACTGCAATTGATTATCTCTTCATTTATTCATGAACTTTTCAATTGTTTCCAGTCTTGCCTGATACAAATAAAGTTGCTATGGGTACTTACACACACATCTTTATTTTTGCTTATCTTGCTTAAATAACAACTAAAAGTAGAATGACAGACATATATTAAACTTAAAAAAGTCCAAATTTTTACCACATGGTTGAATCATTTTACCATATCACCAACAATCTATGAGGCCAGTTGTTCTATGATCTTGTCAAGATTTAGTAAGCCAGTTTTTTTAATGTTAGCCATAGATGTGTATTATATCTTAATTTGTAGATTTTATTTCTGACGTATCATTTATCAGAGTTTCTTTTGACATTTCTACAGGTTTCCTGCCCCGTGGTGACTACAGATGCTTCATTTTTTTAATCCTTTTCCTAGAAAACCTGCCTTTAAAATGTAAAAATACAAATAGAATAAATGTGTCTATTTATGGCAACATTTGTGGCAACATGGATGGGGCTAGAAGGAATCATGCTAGCAGAAATAAACTGAAAAAAAAGAAAAGAAAGAAAGAAAAAAGAAATACCTGATGGTCTCACAAATATGTGAGATATAGGGAAAGCAAACACAAGGAAAAGAAAAAGTAAAATAAACAAACTGACAGTAGACCTAAAACTTACAACGAGGGGGGAAGGTAGGGTGAAAGACAGGAAGGAATGAGGACAAGAGATTAAGAAGATGGCACACTGGTGACAAGATAGTGGCAGAACCTTGGGGTAATCAATGATGTAGATGGATGGATGGATGGATGGATGGATGGATGGATGGATGGATGGATGGATGGATGGATGATGGATGGATGGATGATGGATGGATGGATGGATGGATGGATGGATGGATGGATGGATGGATGGATGGATGGATGGATGGATGGGTAGATAGATGGATAGGTAGATAGATAGATTCATATATATGATTAATTAAAATTAAATTTTTAAAAAATCAAAATAAAACAAGAAAATGCAAACTTTCTGCAAGGGATGTCCATTGCTAACAAATGCCTTTGAAGTCTTTTGAGAGAGTCTTTACTTCCCCTTCAATTTTGAAGGATAATTTCTCAAGGTACAAAATTCCATGTAGGTATGTTGCTTTAAACTTTTAACACTTTAAATATTTTACTTCTCAATGTTCTTGCTTTCATATTTACTGAGAAGAAAGCAGATGAATTTCTAATCTTTATTCCTCTGCAGTGAAGTGTTCCCTTCCCCTGGCTTTGTAAATTTTTTAATTTTTAGTTTTTCAGTCTGCAATGATGTGTCTACTTGTCGCTTTTTCTTTTTCCTTCTTTTTGGCATTGTCTAGCATGGTGTTGTCTGAGCCTTTGATAAGTGACATTAATTTACAGGAAATTGTTATTTGTTCCAAATATTTCTTCTTATCTCTCTTCTCCTTCTGGTATTTCCACTATATTATATATTTCATAGCTTTTTTAATAGTCTGATAATCCTTGGGTATTCTGTTTTTCTGTTTTTATTTTAGTTTTAATTCTCTTTGCTTTTAAGTATTGGTATTTTGTATTAAATTTTATTCAAGTTCATAAATTCCTTCCTCAGTTTTTTTTCAGTCTACTAATAAACCATCAAAGACATTCTTCATTTATGTTACAGTGGTATTGATATCTAGTATTTCATTTCGGGTTTTTCTTAGGATTTCTTTATCTCTGGTTACACATGCTCATTTTTTCTTGAGTGCTACCTACTTTATTTTTTAGAACACTTAGATATAAATAATGATTTTATTTAAATTCTCAGTTGAATGATGAAAAAAACCCATCATGCTTGTTTCCAGTGCTTGATCTTCAGCCTCAGTTTGTGTGCTTTGCCTTGTACTATGCCTTGTCATTTTATAAGGAAATGAGGGCCTTTATATATACAAAAATCTGGGGAAAGTGCTGTTTCCTTAGGAAAAGGAAACAGCAGATAAAAAGACTCTAACATAAGGACTTGGTGGCATATGCTTTTTTTTACTGGTTACATCAATAGAGATATATTTTACATCTCTGTCTACCCAAAGGTTCCCTACCACTGTTTCATCCATGAACCATCATCTTGATCTCTCCCTTCTCCTAATTTCACTCTTCCTCCACCCCTCTCCTGTTGTAGACTTAATTCTGTTATCACTTTGTGTTTTAACTTTTTTTCGACCTCTTGTTTGTTTTCCCTAAATTCCACAACAGATGAGGCTATCTAAAATGCCTCCTTTCCCATCTGGTTAATTTTCACTAGCATGATTCCTTCTAGATCTGTCTATGTTACTGAAAATGACATGTTTGTTGAATAATATTCCATTATGTAAATATCCCACTTTTTTAAAAACCATTCATCTTTTTTAGGGACATTTGGGTTGGTTCCATATCCTAGCTATTGTAAATAGTGCTGCAATAAACATTGGAGTACAGGTTTCCTTTTGTATTAGTGTATTTGTATCTTTTGGGTAGATTCCCCAAAGTGGAATCTTTTGGAAAACTATCATATGGTGGTTCCATTTTCAGTAGTTGGAGGGTCCTCCACAAAACTTTCTATAGTGGCTAGGCCAGCTTGCATATCAAAAACATGGGCAACAGTAAGCGCTGGTGAGGATGTGACAAAAAGGGAGCACTTCTACACTGCTGGTGGGCAAGTAAAGTACAAATTGGTAACATATTCTAAGCACAACAAAGTAATTCAAAAGGCTGGATGAGAGCTAATGAAAAAGTAATCAGGATAAGGTGAAGCTAGAGGGCAATAAGAATAATATCTTGCAAGTCATCAGTCATGTGACTTTGAGATGGGTAGTTATGGGAGTGATTTTTTATTATTATTATGCATATTCATGTCATAATCTCATTTATATTTTAAGAACGTTACCATTGTTTTAAGAATAATTCCAAAGATAAGGGAGACTATTTAGCAAGCTAATGACATAATACAAATTAGAGAAGAGGTTGACAGATGGATTATTAAGAAGTGATCAACTTTTATGTGCTCGCTTCAGCAGCACATACACTAAAAAAAACAAAAAAATCAATTTTGAGTATATTAACAAGGAAGTTCCAACAGGATTATTGATGGACTTCAAGTGGAGTGTAAGAGAACAGTCAAGAGACACTTATTGCATGTTAAATTTGCATATCAAAAGAGTTTAAGTTCAAGTCAGTGATCCCTTTTGAACATACAAATTTGTTATATATACAATGTAAAATAAAAAATTTGGAGACTATATATTGAAATATCATAGATCACCAAAAACACACACATGCACACACACAGGTTCAGCATTAGATAGGGTTGAGATGAAATAGATCCAGATCAAAGGATTTACCAGAAAGATGGTTAGACAAGTGGATTTCTGTCCTAGAAGTCATATTAAGGGAGAATTTCAAGTTAGAAAGAAAAATGAACTAAGTCAAATACCTTTATAAGTCAGTGGAGATCATGAGGTAGGTCAAGGACCTACATGTGAAGTTCTGTAAGTTTGTAAACAAGACAGAAAGTAGAATGATAAAAGAATGGGGAACCTCATCTACAACATGTATCCCCTAGTATTGAAAGGGAATAGCTAGATTTTTTTTACCCTTATCATTCACTTTCATTTCCAGGTAATTTCCATGCTTTATGAATTCTTCTTGAATATTAGCTTTTTAGTCTTTCCATTGTCCCATTTCATTTAATTAATCTCTCAGCCCCCAGAATGGATAACATCTTTATCGTCCAACTACCCAGTCCCTTAAATGTTGTAGTTTCTCTTCTTGGGCAGATAGGATTGACTACATCTATTAAACAGAGCAAGCATAGCACTTAGAGACTGTGACACATATAGAGGTCCACGAGAATACTGCAATTTCTTTTGACATTAGAAGAGACAAAAATTACTATAGGTGGAAGAAAATGTACTGTACGTAACATTTTCCTATATACCTATGCAAGTATGTATATAAACTTGTGTGTGAATGTATATATGTATATTACATGTACATATACACATTTATATGTGTGTATGTATACGTGTGTGTGTATGAAGGAAGAGACCTTGAAAGCAATAGTGCCTGGGGCCCATGAAAGTCAGAATGTACCCCTGAAGCCATACATATTTTGCCCTGCAGCAAGGCAATGCTGGAGCAAAGCTTTATTCAAGGTATTTCCCTCCTTCGAATCATTCCATGGAAAAATGCCTCATACTGAAAAGCAGCTTTTCATTTTCCAGATGATCTAAAGTCATTTGTCATCACTTTGCTACATCTCCTTCCACAGTTTTTTCTTTTTTTTTTTTTTTTCTGTAAACACAATTGGTTTTCCTAGTGCCTGCCCTGTTTCTTTCTCTCTATTTCTGATTCCTGGTCACACCAACCAATATTTCAATACATGTTCCTGGTATAGCATTAAAAACTTAAGAGTTATATTTCCTTAGTGAAATCTCAAAAAACCATACATTATGGAAGCAATCTCTCTATCTTCTAAGTTACATACATTTTCCTGAACATATTAACTTCCTAAATTAAATGAAATTTATTTATATATAATTATATCAACTATATCATATATTATTTGTGTATAAGTATATATGTGCAAATATCACTTGACAATTTTTGAGGGGGGGAAATATATATTTTTTATTTAAGTAGAACTATTTTGCATATTGGAGTTTTAAAAAAAATTAGCATTTTTATTGAGACTTTATTTATTACAAGCTAGATTGTGATTGAGAGGTATCGGATATCCCCCTTCAGGTATTGTTATCATGCCATGCCCACATGTATTCCTCCCTTATAGTCCATCGTATATAGCTCCCCACTTTTTTCTTTATATTCTCATCTTCCTCCTCTTGTAGATTCAATTCTGTAGTCACATTTTATTTTTATTGGCGCATCCAATAAAAAGCAAACAAACATTTTTTTCAAGTTCCTATTAGATATCTGTATGTCTTCTTTAGAGAAGTGCCTGTTTAGATGTTCTTTTCATTACTTGATTGTTGTTGTTGCTGTTTTTTGTTGAATTGTATGAGTTATTTGTAGATCTTAGATATTAGTCCCTTGTCAGATATATATTATGGAAATATTCCCCCCATTCAATTCATAAATATATCACAGAAGCCTTATTTGTGGAGATTTTTGTCTATATAGTTTATGGTTTTAAGTTTTATATCTATATCTATTATCCATTTTATGTTAATTTTTGCATATGTTAAGAGACAGTAATCCAGTCTAAATCTTTCTCAGTATTGCCAGCACCATTTATTGAAGAGGTTTTCATTTCTTCATTGTATATTCCTTGCTTCTACTTCATATA
>PVHY01023612.1:0-20740 GCA_004024945.1 Uropsilus gracilis
GTTTATTTTGCACCAGACTTTTATAGTCACCGACAACCAACCAACAACAAATGGGTTTCACCTGAAACTTCTCAAGTCCTGGCCAAACCTACTCCATCTGAAGGTGGTATTCCAATTAAGCAAACATTCAGCAGCTTTATCAAGGCAGGCCAATAATGAGAGCACACACAGCTCCTGACATATCTATAAAACATCTTTGTCTACCCCGAGGTTCTCCCATCACCTTATCACCATGATGATCTCAGTCTTTTGTGCCCTCCCCCATTTTCTTCCTCCTGCCCTTCTCTTGCTCTATGTTTCAGTTTTATAATTTTGGCGGTTTTATATTTTTCTTGTCCATTTGTTTGTTTGTTTTCCCTAAGTCCCTCATATAAGTGAGAACAAAGTGAGACCATCCCATATTTCTCTCTTTTTTTTTTCCTGGCTTATTTCCACTAACATGATTCCTTCTAGCTCCAATAGGCCTATGGAAAAATCTCCACATCACTAATAATCAGGGAAATGCAAAACAAAACCACACTGAGATACCATCTTACACCAGTAAGAATGGACCATATTAAAAACAAACAAACAAACCAAAAAAACAGGCAACAACAAATGCTGGCACAGATGTGAAGTAAAAAGAACACTCTTACACTGCTGGTGGGAGTGCAAACTGGTCTAGCCACTATGGAAGGCTGTTTGGAAGACTCTCAAACTATTGAAAGTAGAACTACCATTCTACCCAGCAATCCCACAACTGGGAATCTACCCAAAGGATACAAAAACACTAATCCATAAGGACACCTGTACCCAAACTGATGAATGGCTGAAAAAGATGTGGTATATTTACACAATGGAATATTGTGCATCAATCAAAGAAGACAATCTTATTCACTTACAAAAGGTTTTATAGGAACACTCTACATTTGAAAAGCATGGGAAACCTGTAAATTTACATGGTATGGAATATCATTGTATTCTCGCATTCTATATGAACATCTGTAAGAGTATCCTTTTATAGACTAAAAATACCAATGAGCTTGGTAGTTGCTGAGCTACATATTATTTTCCTTTCATTATAGAAAATAAAGAAAATGGGGTAAGGAGAGGACCTGCTGAACTAAAGAATGTATCCAAAGTTGCTTAGTTCATGTAGTACAGAGCCTGAACTAATTCTTTTGAGATCAAACTTTAGCCATAATTACATCTATGACTCTGTGCTTTTTCTGCCATTTATCTTATTTATTTATTTTTTTTTTTTGAGACTAGGTCTTGCTATTTTTGCCTGTGGAACCGCAGGCTCTTGTTGCCCGGGGTACCACAGACTCAAGCCATCCCCAGCCTCAGCTTCCCAGGTAGCTGGGATTACAGGCGCGTGCCACCACGCCCAGCTATTTTTTTGGAACTAGGTCTCGCTACGGACCCCAGGCGGGACTCGAACCACGATCCCTAGCCCCGGCCGCTTCATAGGCTGAAGCTTACAGGCACGAGCCACCGTGCCCGGCCCCTGCCATTTATCTTAAATATAGCATCTATGTACCCATTTGTCATAGTCTGAATTATAATATGTTTATGCTGGATAGTCAGTAACTCATGAATTGATAAATATAGAAGTCTCTTCAAAGTGCTATGAGAAAACACAGAGAGCACAGAATCATATTCTATAAAATTTGAAATATAAAGCCAAGGTATAATGTATAATCATGCAGACATCAGATGCCAACAAGAATTCTGAAAGTTTTATACTTGCATATAGTCTGGAGAAATAAATATATTTATTCACCAAGCTTTTTATATCCTGCTATAATGATTTTTAAAAATTTAATTTTCACTGTAATTTTCTCTTAGTTTGGGGCATTTACTAAGGAGTTTTAACTGAACAAGAGATAAAATTTTTAATCACCTAAGAGAACGTTTAGTGCTATGAAATTCTTTCCCCTACTAATAAATATTAAGATCATTCCACTATTTAAAATATTACATTCAGATCTCCCCAGGATACCACTGTAAGCCATCTCCCACTGCCTCCAATCTTAAAAGAAAAACGAGAAAAAATATCTAACCCTTGAGGAACAGAAGTGGTATGTGCATTTATCGCTTTACATCTTCAGTATGAATCGATAGTAGACCCCAGGAAAATGTATCAGGAACCTCCACAAATCAAGTCCAGTTTCTGTTCTTCCAGAGCATCTATGCTTGATGCTGAGGACAAGAACATACTACAAAATGTCTCTGCTTGTACTATTTTTAAATATTTCCAGGGACAGAGATTGTTCTATTTTTTTTTTTATCATTTTCAAATAAGCATATCACAGGTCACATCTGCTTAGTGAGATCTTAGTGAGATCAATTTAAGGTTGCAATATACTAGTGGAACAATTACAAAAGAAGGTAATTGTGAGGTCTCCAAAGTTAGTATCATAATCTTACCCATCCTAGTAGTTCCTGAATGAACACATAAAGGAAGAATAGATGAACTTGGGGGTGTGTGGATGAACTGTAAAATTTAAATATTTATAGACTAACCTCAAAACAGGTGATTTAACACTTGCTCTTAGTTCTTGTTTTTAAGCAAGAGAGCTCTAAGTTACTCTTTATTTGCTTGAGAAAATTAAACAGATTATAATGATTAACATGTTCTTCATTGATATCTCAGTCTCTTGGCACCTTAAATGGCAAACTTATCTAAATATGTTGGAAAATGGGTACCTACCAAATGGGTTGGTGTTTAGTCTTCTTCAAGGAAAAGCAGCTGTGATCAGAGCTACCTCTCTTGCGTAGTCAGGCTGCCAAAGTCCAATGCAAGAGAAAGGAAAAGGAAAAGAATGAAAGATTCATTCATTCCAGATTTTAACAGTCAGTTGGAGCCTATGATACTAAATCTATTTGCTTCCACAAGAGCATGGCAGGAAGTTTCTTCCCACCCACGTGATTTTGACTTCTCATCTTTTAGGCAGTTGCTTTACTGTGGCACTCTGTACTCTGAGCTTGTGTTGAAAAGCTCTATTTAAACATCCCTATTTTTTTCCTTTGAATCACCAAAACACGGATGGTGCAGATGAAGAGGGGTGAAAATACTTGTTCCCAAAATTGTAGTTAATCCAACTATACTAACACCCTGATTATACTAGAATATTGAGAATCCAAGTATAATTTTCCAGCTAATTATTTCATTATTTGGAAGTGATATATGTGAAGTAATACATTTATATCACTTTCATAAGAACCAGCAATTGTGGACTTTCATGTTGAATTTTCAAGGGGAGTGAAGTCGTTTTCTTGTGACTACTGTAAATGACAAATGTCTTCTGTATTTATATCTGTAACACCATCTTCTTTAAGGCAGCTATTTACCATTAAAATAGGACCATGAGATTTATATGTTATTACTGACAGGAAAACTCATGGATATCAAGGGGTGTGGCTACAACAGCTGCAACCATTTACACTCTACCTCTTTTTAAAAGACTCAAGCAGTTGATGTGTGACTAGTGGTAAAAGAAACATCCTTTTACTTAAACACACATGCACACATAGGTGCACACACACACAATCATTCATCTTTGTTCACTTAGATCAGCAGAATGTCAACTATTACATTCTCAAAGTTAAACATTAAAATAATGGTAAAGCCTGAAGAAACAGAAAAGGAACTGAAGAGTGACTTGGTGAGACTGGTTAGAAGAGATTCAGTTTCCTAGTTCTTTGATTTAATGAGTATTATAATTAGTGTAATACAGCTAGTAAAGATTTTCAGGAAGAATAAGGCTATAGTAAATATACAGCTTTTTTTTTTTAAACTGACAATAACATCCAATTATTCACACTTTTGTTGTTAGAATCGAAGTCTGTCAGAATCTGAAGATTCCATGAATACCTTTTGGTCACCGGTCATGAGGCCTTATGGCACTGAGGAGCATCCACTTCGTGTCACTTTGTTTTGTGGTCCTTGTCTTAATGAGGGACTGAAACTGCACCTTTAAGGATTGATAGGAATGTCTGGTGATGAGACATGTTGAATACAAGCTTTCTTATGTTTTGTTTTTTTTTTTTGTTTTTTAATTTTTATTTTTGCATATTTTACAATATATGATTGTATAACTGCTAATCCCCATGGGAATACCCCCCCCAAACCACATCTCCCCTGGTCTCTTTACCTCCTTTCTTTTTGCTGTTTGTCCTTGTTTAGTCCTTTAGTCTTTTCTTTTTTTTTCTTTGATCCATTTCCTCATCCTTGGTGAGGGTGCGATTTCCCCGGACTTGGTAGAACGTGCTGTTTATCATTCCTGTACTGCTTTTGAAGCACCTTTGGTCTCGGTGGGTCTCATCTCTGCAGTTTGTGCCACGTTTTGTTGCTCCTTCAGTCGTGCTTCAGGTCTTTGGCTTGGGGGGCATGACTCCGTCTTATATTTTGGAAGAGCAGATCCTCAAAGGGACATCCATCAGCTGATGGTAGGTCTCCTCCCATGGGGCTTTGCTGTGGGGCCACTGCCATTAGACAAGCCTCTTCTTTTTTTTTGAGTCTAGGTCTTGCGATTTTTGCCCGTGGAACCGCAGGCTACTGTTGCCCGTGGTACCACAGACTCAAGCAATCCCCAGCCTCAGCTTCCCATGTAAGCTTTCTTATGTTTTCAACGAGGCTATTTTTTCATATCATTTTTTCACTTTTAATTTTATTCATTCATTCATTCATTCATTCATTCAGAGACTAGGTCTTGCTATTTTTGCCCGTGGAACCTCAGGCTCTCGTTGCCCAGGGTACCACAGACTCAAGCAGTCCCCAGCCTCAGCTTCCCAGGTAGCTGGGATTACAGGTGCGCGCCATCACGCCCAGCTATTGTTTGGAACTAGGTCTCGCTACGGGCCCCAGGCGGGACTCGAACCGCGATCCCTAGCCCCGGCCGCTTCATAGGCTGAAGCTTACAAGCACGAGCCACTGTGCCCGGCCTTAATTTTATTTTTTTTTTAATTGATTGCACATACACACACACACACACACACACATATTACACCATTGTCTACCCTGAGGTTTTCCCATCACACTATCACCTGTGAACCATCTTAATCTCTCGTGTCCTCTCCCTCCCCTGATTTTACTCTCCTCCCCTTCTCTTGCTCTATGCTTCTATTCTGTTGGCAGTTTAAAAATTTTCTTGTCCATTAGGTTGTTTTTCATATTATTTTTAATTTTAATGTTTCAAAAAGCCAGACAACTTTCCCTGAAATTCTAAGGAAGCTTTTCACAAATAGTTCAGCCTCTGAATGAATGCCTATACAATGTTTACTTGGTTACACCAGCGTCTGCTAACCTTGAACAAGCTGGTGTCTATTCTGAAGATTTGGCAGTTTCTACTGCCTTTAATTGCTTTGCTACATATGTGAAAATCAGTCTTTTGCACACATCAAAACTTTATGAAGAAATTTACTCAATAATTAGGGACTTGGTTAAAACATTTGTGATCTGTGTTGACACTAATACAAATAACTAAACTGTAAAAGGAATGGGGCCTTTGCTGAGTGGTGAAGTCTGCACATGGACAAGCAATGACAATTTGTTTCTTTTTCTGGTAGTTGGCAAGTATCTTATCAGTTGCAAGGTACATTCCAATTTCCAAAATTCTAAAACAGGAGAAAATTGTGATTCCTATAATCCAGGAAATTTGATGTATATCTGTTGAATTTTATAGTGGCAGAAATAGGAGCTACCAGGAAATTCAGAAAAGTGGTATTTAAGTAGTTTTATGATTCTTAATTCCCCCAGGATAGTCAAACTGCCATTCACTCCCCTCCCTTAACTATTGATCTTTTGTGTTCAAAGTGGTCCTTGCTTGGGTAATAATTGATGCAGCTATTCTACTTATTAGCCTTTCTTCTTGGTGATAATAATAAATCTCAAAAGAATCGAATAGTTTGATATACAATATACCTTTTAATACTTATAATAAATTCATGTAATCCTCAGGGAAAAAAGATCCCTACTTAATAGGGTTTCTTTTATGAAAAAGGTCTTTCTTTGTTAAAGAAGATAAGAAACTCAGCAAGATTAAATGACCTGCCAAGGTTATATATTAATTGTGTGACATAGCTAGGACTCCAATCCAGATGTTCAAGTCAAGCTAATCCTAGTAAGTTTAGTAATAATAGTAATAGCAATAATAATAATGGTAATGATAGTAATAATGGGATGCTGCTGCTACTCATCATTGTTATCTCAATTTTAAAAAGCTACCACTTACCTGGCAATTCCTTATCAATATTTGTTCCATTTTTGCCATTTGGTGAAGCTTGTGGAGGTCTTCTCAAATAATCTTTTTATGCATTAAATAGAATTCATAGTACTATAAGGATATAAACTTTATTAAAATGCAAATATAAAATCTTTAAGTATGTGATATGCTATGTTTAAAAATCATGAAATAAGATCATATAATATATCTACTGTAATTCCAAACTACTTGTGAACATAAATTTGGGATTTCTACAGCAGCTCATATGAAACTATCTGTGATTTCTATTGACAACAACATGAGGTTCTGCTAGTACTACTGCTAAAACTACTTTGTCGCTATACTCATAATGAAAGAAAATTCTAAATTTCAGGTATAGATTAATGAAAATAAAGATGTAATGTTTTTCCCACTCAGGTCTAAGACCTTCCCCTCCCCCAATTTTTAAACCCCAAGGGATGCCAGATTAAGAACTCTTACCTTAAAATAAACCTGCAAAATGACTATTAATATTACCACCTAATAAATGAATGAATTGCGGCCCAGAGTAATTGAGTAACTTGCCCAATATTTTTCACTTAATTGCCAAGAAGTGTGTCAAATGACAGCATCTGTCCATCACCTCCTCTGGCTTCCCAGCGGTAAATCACTTTTCATGTGGGAATTGTAGTATCCACCCCCCTCTGACTCACAAGCCCCTGGAAATACTTTCTCTCCTGCACCTCCTCCAGTGATACCTTTGGAAAAGACTGCAGATATCGAAAGAGAAATTTGAGGAGTGGTCTGTGTACCTGACTGCTTTTATTCACTTTGACTTGAGCATTTGCTAATGTTCAGCCTCTTCCTCTAAGTGGTCGTCAGGTGGTTTCCCAGAATGATCATTATTTCCCATGTATTTGTTGCTATTTTCTACCATAGTGACTTCCTCTTCTACCCTTAGATTATTACTACTGCTCCTTATTGCTATTCTCAAATGAGGGGAATTGTTTTTCTATACCTCCCTTAGCTCAAGACAGGTACTTATTTGAATTTTTTTCTGTAATCACTATAATTCCTTAGCCTCCTTTTACAAAACTATACCTATTAAATTATCTTAACTATTCTCAAAGCAAAATTTTGTCTCATCTGTTTATTATTTTCATTCATTTTGTCTGAATACCTTAAAACTTACAAAGTATGTGAAGCAATTGTTAAAGCTCTAAGTAGTCCCAGGATGCATTTATTAGTTTGTATAATTGAGTTTTACTGATTATATTGTGTTATAAACCTATATTGTACTAACTTTAGCACAATAAACCTTAAGTTTTCTTATAAAATTATTCAATATTTAAGAAATTCTATTTAATTTCTCCTTTGGAACTTCATTTCTTGTTTCTCATCCTCTTCTACAAATGATGACCATTTTATTTTTCCAAGTCTTGCATCTTGGTTTTCATCTTTGATGATAAAATTATGATAACATAGGCTCTGCTGAGGATGTATTCAGCCTTGTTTTCACTCAAGAAGAAGACAATTTTGGCACACCACCTCAAAATTGAGAGTATCCATTTTTATTCCATTATATTTCACTTTGTTCAAAACTTTGTTTTATTATGATAAAGAATCAAATTATCATTAAAATTTTTTATAAAAGTTTTTATTTTTTTATTAAAATTTGGGAAATATTTATCTTTAGCATTTATAAAATGTAAACATTTTTAAAACTTCTATAATAATATACACTGAAAATTCAGCTTTTCTTTAGTTATTGAATGTTATTCTTTCTTAAAAAGATTAAAAATACAGGCTGAAAGATAATGTTCCCCTATTCCATCACAAGCAATCACATTATTAACATCATCAATGTTAGCTTTACTACTACCAGCATTATCCAAAATACCATCTAGTTATATGTTTACAGGGTTTACATATGCATATGCCCACATATAAGTGTTTAAACACATTAATATGTATATTGATTTGCTCACTCAGTACATGTTTATTGAAAGCCTTCTAACTTCCGGGCACTATTTTAAACTCTACCTCTTTCTTCTACTTTAAGGCATCAAGACTGATAACAACTTGGATAAGTAAAATAATAGTTACATGAAAAGAGCGACAGAAGAAGAAAATAGGGGAGGAAACATAGATGGAAAATGGATATGTAGGGAGAGAATACTTCGAATTTTTGTTGATGGAAGGAGACAAGGAAAACTTCACTGAGGTGATAATGTTTAAGACCTTAAGAAGTGAGCTACATAAATATCTAGAAAAAGCATTCTGGACATTGTGAAAGTTGTTGCAGTGATGTTGCTGAAGTATTGCATGAGATGTTGTTGCAGTGATGTTGTTGATGTTCAGGTGTTCGGGAAATAACAAGGAAACCAATGTGTTTGAAGGGAAGCAGAGAATGGAAAGCAGCTAGATAAGAGGTCATCAGTATAAAAAGGCCCAGATTACATACGTTCTCATGGTCACTTTCTCTGAATGAGACCAGAACATTGGAGGCTTTTGAGCAAAGGACTAACAAGATCTGATTTCACATTCTAAAAATCATCACTCTGGAAGTTAGTCTGAGGATAGACTACAGAGAAACTGGAACAGAACAAGGCAATAATTTGGATGAAAAGTGTTGTTAGCTTGGAACAGGATGAAAGCAGCCAAAGGGATGAGAAGTTAGACTCTGCATGTATTTCAAGGAAAGGGCCAACTAGGTCTATTGGTGAATTGCAGGTAGACTGTGAAAGAAAAGAATCAAGTGTGACCCCACAGTATGGAATCTGTGCCACTGAAATGGGAGGAATGGGGTTGAGGCAAGTGAGGTAGAAATCAATAGCTCAGTCTTAGACATGTTGAATTTGAGATATTGTACATCCACATGAAAAGGCTAAGTAGACAGAGTCTAGCATTCAGAGGAGAGGTCTAAAAGTAGCCATAGACATGGGGTTTTCACACCAATGCTACCACTGTATTGACAATAATGTTCTCTCTTCTCAACACCTCTGCCCCCTACCTAGTATCACCTCAGTGTCTATGTCCTTAACACTGGGATTGCTGTTCATATTCTCCAAAGGCATAGAGACTCTCTGTCTTCATCCTGAAGATCGTATGATTCACAGGGTCAACATTTTCCTCCAGCCTCCTGCAACCTATCCTAATGAGCCTCATTAGAAATCACTGCCTCTAAATGATTCTCTCCCTTTCCCTAATGTTTCTATCACTCCTCTCCTCCCACTACAGCTATAGGAACAAGGCCTTAAATGCCACTGGATGCACCACCATTCTTCAAGGAAGCCAGCTGATTTTTTGATAGGGATGGTTTTCAACTTGAGGCTTCTTACATCTAAAACCAAATAATTAGAACTCTTACCTCCGGTCTCTTCCTGGCTGACATGCATTTAAAGTCTGGGGATGAGTGGGAGTGTGGTGGATATGAGGAAGAACTGACAGGGAGATTCAATAATGGAAGGGAGTTGAGAGGGATAGAGAATGAGTAGACCAGAGAAGAGTGATTTCACAAAGCTGGCATGGTAGAGATTTTTTCTACAACTTCATATTAAAATGTCTATGATACTAGCAAAATGAAATGCTTTACCAATGCATTATATGAAGGGAATCAAAATTTTTCATTGTGGGGAAAACTGAGACATTAACTTGCCATGTAAGCCTTTTTTAAAATCTGGTTACCAAATACCCTTGATACTGCATTCTTTCTGTTCCTAAAAGAAATGTGAATATAATCATATTTCCTACGTAACATATATAAAATCCCAGTTTCTTTTAGTCCATGTTTGTATACTCTGCCTTCTGGTTCACTCTTGTTACCATACTGACATTTATAGAGGGATCATGTGTTTTCAGTAAATTTAAGGCCCAACTATGGACCTTAGCCAGCTCAAGAGGAAAATTCACTAAGATCTAGAGTGCTTCAAATGATACTGTAAAAACTGGATTGCCTGAAAACACAAGTTTGTCTCACAACTGAATCCTTGTGTGCAAACACAGAGAATGATAGCACTGGCTTAAGATCTCCAGACACCATTTATTCTGTTTCAGCCCCCAGGAGCATGGTGGCTAAGCCACAATATAGCTCTATAGTTTTAGTACTAATGTAACTTATCCTAGATTGCCCATTTTCCCAAGATGCAGACGTTTAGCCATCAAATAAAAATAACTTAGGGCACTCCACCTTGTCATCATCACATGCCTGGTGCTCCTTTGGGTACTCAAGCTATTTAAAGCTAAAGGCTCTCAGAAACGAGAGCCTGTCCTTTAGGGTAGACCTACCCAGAAGGTAGAACCTCTTCTTGGTTTTGCACAGCAAGAGGAAACATCCATACCTACCAGCCATTCATGAGAGCATTTTGTGCCAAAATTCTGGGAAAACCCCCTTACCACAATGGGCTCCACCCCTTGAGCTGGGAATCCCAGGGTCACTGGTACAGCTGGCAAGATGGCTGTGTACTCCACACTAGCACTATGGATGATTTGCTCCAGAGAACTTGCTCTGAGTCTCCCAAACAGCATCACCACCATCATCTGTAAAATATCAAAATCTATGGGGCAGAAAATGGTACCGGAACTGATTGCTCTGTGTTCAGGGTAAAATTTACTTCTTTCAAGATTGAATTGAGGAGGATACCTAATTAATCCAAAGATTAGGAGTCCCCTTTTCTCATTTGACTTGGGAATTACAGTGTTATAGCGAAACCAAAGACATGTCACCTAATTTATGTGGAAATAAAAGCTTTAAAATAGAGAAGCAGGTAAATTTTGGGGAAAAGAGACAGTGCTGCTGAACTTATGTCTATATTTCTGAAAAAGAATAGCCTGGAATTTTGTAAAGGCAAAGAATACAAACACCATCCTTGTGTTTATATTAGGAAGGAAGCATTTTAAAACATGCAATATATATTTTAAATACATTCCATCTTTTCGATCTTGCATTGCATCCAAAAAATGCTAATGGTTATCACATTGTTCCTTGTCAGAATAAACTGATCCTTACCAAAAAAAAAAAAAAAAGGAAGTGTGATCGGATGTGATTCTAAGACAGAGTTATGAGGATTCATGTTTCCTCTTGCTGTGCAAAACCTGAGAGCAGATATTAACTAATCCAGTAATCCTAATCTAGTGGTAGTTGCCTGAAGGCATTTTCTGCATTGCATTCTGTACCTTACACAGAAGTGAGTTTCCACAGCTCCTAATAAAGAGATGCCACTCTTCATGAAGAGAGTAAAACAAGGATGTGCGATCACATCTGAGCTTCTCTTTGAACAGCTCAGGCTCCTCACCTGTATGCCTCAGTTTGTCTCCATCAGTGCTGGTTATCTCAGCACTAAAGTGTTCATCTCCAGTCTCTAGAAGCAGGCATCTTCCTGCACCCTGCAAGCCAGAAGGCAGATACCTTGTCATGTGCACTGAAGAGTTTTCGGTGAAATGAGTCTGGCTCTGCTCCACTGTCCTTGGCTGTAATCAGCTTTTCAGATCTACCCAGAGTGTGTCCCCAACAAGTCATGGCGGTCACCACACGCTGATGTGGATGGTGAAATTGTCCCAGCAGCCATTCGAACAGACCCGGATCATTGATTCCTGTTTCTTTGTGCAGAGACATTTTGTTTTCCCAACTTTTTCGCCATGTGCTAACAATTAGACAATGACTCCATAAACGAGGGAAAAAAAGTGGTGTCACGGACGGTGGGTGGCTTGTTTTCTTAGTTCTTTATTGAAAACATATGGAGGTGTTTATATATAAATAGAAAACAATAGAATACTGCCATCATATTAGCAGCAGCTAATAAAATTCTACATGAATAGAAATCAAGCACATCTCTACCTACGCCAGGATCTGGTTTGCTGACATCTGCACATCTTGTCTAATCCAGCATCAGTTTGAAAGATGTTTTATTTTAGGCTTTTCACTACTAGTTGGAAGGAAATCATGGAGCAAGAGGTTTTCTGTTTTTGCTTTCATTCATGTCTTTGTTTCAACAAATTCTTTATTATCAGGGACTATAAACTTTCCAAGTAGAATTTGTATTATGGTCATTTTATTAAAAATTAAGCTCTCTACTTTTGTATGGCTCATTACAGTCTGTACTTTGTAAATTAAAGATAACGGCTTGTGGACTGACAGTGGATGTAAGCTTCAGGGGAGCAAAGGGTGGAGTGCAGGCTTGGGGAGACAGATCTTTGGGTTGAATTCTGCTTCACCCACTGCCTAGGTAGCCTTGGGAAAGTTAGATCTGTGGACTGAACCTCAGTTGCTTCATCTGGAAATGAGAAATATAATAGCACTTAACTCATAGAATGACTGTGAGCATGATATGGGTTAAGCTGTCATTATTTCTGGATGTAGGAATCAATGCCACTGATCATCATTATAAGCTCCTCTCTATCCATTATCCTTTGTGTTTCTGTCCACATCCTGTGACATTGCTCTGTGGCTCCCACTAACTGTGCAGTCTCTTGTCCCCAGGATGCCTGCTCATTTGCAGTTGGGCCAGGAAGCCCTTACTGCATATTTTGCTGGAAGCCCTGGCAAGTTCAGATCAGGTGACCACTTTCACTTTGATCAAAAAAGGTCTGCTCTTTAAAGGTGCTCAAAACTCCATACCCAAAGGCTCATAGTTCAAGCTTTGGAGAAGATAATTCATCCCAATAAATAGACAGAGAAGCCAAAGGTCAAGATGACCTGACTTGAGGCCAAAGAGAGGGTCCAGGTTGCTCATCAGTGTTAGGCTGACAGAGACATTGCTCCCCAGCTGTACTTTTAGCCTAAATAGTATAGAATTAGGAGTTTTTTTGGTCTAATTTCCTTATTGGAAGAATAGACTCTGCCTGCCATATCAGAACCCTCAGTTACAAGATTACCCAATTCTGTTTTTATTTGCAGATATAGCTTGATCATTCTTTTCTCCTTTTTACAGGAAGAGGGGCAGCATTAAGTTGAGGAGTAACAGGAAATACAAGGGGAAGAGGCTAGTAACAGGAAATAGAAGGGGAAGAGGCTAGTAACAGGAAATAGAAGGGGAAGAGGCATGCGAAATTACATGTCAACTTGCTGATAGAGTCCATGTGCTAGTAAAACGAGCCCTGAACACAAGACATAAGATATTCAGGCACACATTTTGCATATTATTAATTCTAATGATGCTGCCATCATCCTACAGCCATAGCTGAAGCCAACAGGGTATGTTTCATTATAAAGGCCTGAATCCTTCTCTGAAAAATCAAGATGAAGACAGAAATTCCTTAGAAACAAGAGTGGAAATGTAAGCAGACCTCTACTTTGTTAGCCTCATCAGCAGCAACAATAAAATGTTGGTATCCCAAGATCCCCCTCTATAGTCACATAAATGCCAATAGCACCCTCCTTTAAAACCTGCCTCTGCTCATCTGTGTAAAGACAATGCACTTCCATGGCAAGAGCTGGACTATCATGATAAAAAGGAATGTCTTTTAGGGAAAATACTTACACAACCCTCAGTTTTCTACATAGGTGAAAAAACTTCTCTGATCCGCTGTTCCCTTTCTGTAAAAAAGAGCCATAAAACTGTTTTGCCCATACTATGAGTTATCAAAGAAGTTCAAAGGAGGCTGCAAATGAGAGCACTTTCTGGAAGCACTATATAAATATTATTGATTTTAACTAGGTGAGTAGTGAGGAATGAATGGCAGTGATGTCCAAGAAGAGCTTTGGGAATAACTCAAGCAATGTAGTAATTGGTCTGTCGGAGAAAGGTTGATGGTTTCTGGGAAACAGATGGGTTGGCCAGTTTGGAGGACCTTATGCTTGCAAGTCTTATGGTTGAGTGGCAATTGAGCTGTGCAACCTGATGAGAACCTCTTACATTTAAGCTCTTGCAGTGACAATATTGGCTGCATGAAATCACTGTGCTTTCTTACCAGACTTTGTTTGGGAAGAGTTTATAAACTAGAGGCCTGAGGAGCTGCCAGGGTTTAGAGCATTATAGTTATACACAAGAGAAAGCTGTGTTCCATGTGTTGTGTTATCTCTCTCCCTGGAGATTCAGTAGACAGAGCAACAATATCAGAATCCCTAGACAAACCTGTCTGCTCAATGCCTTTAAAATTGAGCACAACTCACAATTTAAAAGAACAGATGATCTCTTCAGAAAAAAGAAGTTCTAATAAATAGGTCCATAGGGCATACCTTTTTTCATTTATTTGTTTGTTTGTTTGGTCTGAACATAGCTAGTACCTCTGAAGATCTCCACCAAGTAGAAGGAATTAAATCATGGTACATAGTGGCTACTATTTTTTTTTTTTTTTCAGAAAATTGGTTAAAAGAATAGTAGCAGTAGGAATAATTGAGTTACTTTAATACAGGGCTTTCTGTGTCTTTCCATTATATTATTTTAATCCTTACAAGTGAACCAGAGTTTGACAAATCGCAGGATGAGTAATTGTACATCTCTGAACAGTTAGGTAATACATGCACCAGACCCTAAGTCAGGCAGAACAGCATGTGTTTGGCAGGACCTGGTGGCAAGATAAAGTATTTGAATATTGTCAAATATTTGATAGTCTCCAGGGAGAAAACAAAGAACTTACAGATATGAACCAAATGCTTTCCTCTTTTGTTTAGGCCAATATTTCCAACTATAGCCTGGTGATGGAATCTGACTCTGGCACCTTCTTGCCCTCTGGGCTGCAGTTCACAGGCTGTGAAAAGGCCCAGGCCATCATGGAAGAGGTCATGCGCCTGCTGCAGCCCATCAATGTCACACAGCTCTTTGCGGGTGGAGAAGGGACAGATATTAACTACTGGATTGAAGCTGGAGTGCCTGGTAAGACTCAGAGATGAAGTTGGAGCTCCTTACATAATTCCAATTGAAAAGAAAATCCATGGGTGCTGATAGAGCCAATTAATACACGAGAACCCTAAGCTTCTGTCTGTAAAGTATAAACTGAGGATATCCAAATGTGAGACAGTAATGGTCATATAATTGTTTAACCATCTGATCTCGCTTTCTAAAATCTATTTATTAACTCCCAGAGAGTCTAATTTAATGATTCTAGGATTGGGTCTAGAACATTTTTGTTTTTATTTTTCAATAAAAAGTATACTTGGTGAATGTAGCACAAGTGCTCTGATAGCCAACATTTTTAAATTGAGTAAAAAGTAATTATTACCATTAATATTCTTCTAGTTTTGATCCAGTGTAAGGAAATTTTTTCTCATCCAAATAGCTACCTAAACAAATACAGGGGTATCTGAAATTTTATCACTAGAGATTTATTCTTTGAGAGTAGGGTGCTTTCTGCTAATCCTTTTTTAAAATTAATTAATTAATTAATTAATTTATTTATTTATTTATTTATTTATTTATTTATTGTTAAAGCATAGATTCCTGGAAGAGCATAAACATAAACTAATTTTTCTGTCATCAGTGATTTGTCTTGTTCATATTTTTAAGACAAGTCTTGGGCAGGAATGAAATTATGTAACAGAAGTAAGTCTGGAGAGGCTATAGGACTACAAAGTGGAACAAACTTAAAGATGAATTTACACGATCGCTAATTTGATCTACTTTCATCATGGGAAGGGTTATTTATGATATTAAGCATATAGACTGGCATTGGTACCTCAACACTTATTATGTCCATAACCAAGAACATGATTTAAAGATCCACTTGCAAATGACTGCATATTGCACCTAGCAAATCCAGCTTTTGAATAGTTTTAATCCTGTTTCCAGAACCACTGGAGTGACTACAAAACATTTCACAGGTTAAAAACAAAAAGGGTCTCTAGGTCTTTTCCAACCTTATATTTTTGCCATGCAATATATTCATGGATTTAAGATTTTTTTTAAAAACGTATTATTGAAATATTGTAGATGTTTAAAGCATAATTTACATTTTATGCATTATACTGTTCTTCATAACTAAAAATAGGACTTTCATTCTAATAGAAGGACATAAATTCTCTCCAATGGGTTTGTATATATTTTAATGCTATTTTGAAATAGCTTAATGCAAAATTTCCATTTACAACACTGCATCATCTGGGCACATCTGAGACTATCTGTATGTCATTTTTTTATCATAATTAAGATCTTGGGGGAACTAGTGTGCCCTTTAAGTTGTATAGGATATTTTGTTGACATTTTAGATTTTTCTTGAATCTCACATTTTTTAATAGGAATCACAGTATGCTGTGTTCAGTATGTGTAGGGAAAAACCAGTAGATTATAGGTGATTTAGAGTAGAGACTGGGGGTGGTTAATGGAGAAGTGAGGAGTTGAAATCAAAGACCACGGGAGAACAAAAACACGTGTGCTCCCTCCTGCCAGGCATTTCTTGCTTTTGTTCATTAGACAGTTGAGAACTGGCTGCTCTGGCTTTCTTTCTGCTGTGTAGATACACCACACGAATTACTCTGTATGGAATTAAGTTGATTTGATTGTCTTCACGAAGGAGACTGTTTCCTTCTCACCACTGTTCAGTGGGGAGTTTGCACCACACTATAGTTCCTTGAGAATTAACATGAGTTATAACTTATTGCACTATGCTATTTATCAGACACTCAGACTTTTTGCAAATATTCGTTTTTATTTTTTATCTGCATAGTGATACTAAAGGTTAGGTGTGGGTACCCCTATTTTACAAATGAAGGAAAGGACAGAGGGACTAAATGACTTGTGTAAACTGTCCTGCCCTAAGTGCAGAAGTCACCCTGAAAACAGGTCACTTAGGTTTCAAGGCTGGTGGCCCTTTTCCCACAAGATGCAACAATACAGGGGAGAGTGGAATGCAGAGATGGCCTCCCAAATCTGAGGCAGTGTCTGAAGTGTTTATCTTTTTCAGCACTTGCTTATGCAAAGGATCTCAGTTCATTCCTGCTCCAGAATAATTTCCCCTGGGGAAAGGAGTTTGTTATTACAAATAACTACTTATTTTTTTTTCACATTCTTTGTTGCACTCCCCTTTCCACCTCTGTAGATCAGGAAAACTTATATAGAGTCACTGGTTGATTTGAACTGCAACTCTTATTTCCTGGAATTCTATATTTCATTCAGAGTATTATAATATGGAATGAAATCATTGCTGTCTCCCACTAAGACTGTTGAGCTATCTTTTGCTGTTTCATCTCTCTTAAATCCTGGAAGAAATAATGGAGCTGCTTATGTTATAATTCATGTTCACTATTGAAAGTTTCAGGAACTTTAGAAAAATTTCTGGAGCCATTATTAATCTGGAAAAGCAAATAAAAATATACCTGTTGAATGCCATATTTTCTTGAAGATCTGGAAAGTCATCATGACTAAAAATAGAATTCAAAATATTATCATAATATAAATAACTGCTCATCAAATTTTTTAAAATAATGAGTAATAATATTTCTAGGCTTTATCCTTATTTTTCTTCTTTCTATTATATTTCTTTCTTCCCTAGATTTGAAATTTATTTACTGAGCTCCTTCAATTGTCTAGGCCTATCAAATTTCTATAATCTGATGACTGGGTTTCAAGTTTTTTTAATGTTCCAGGTACATTCAATTTTGAAATTTTAGTTAAAGATTCAGATAGAACTCAAATTCAGCATTATTTTCACTGATAGAAGCTAAATATATCAATTTATAAAAGGAAAAGAACTGATATCCTTCATCCATTTAGATGATATCCATAATGGACACAGTAAGTAGCAACAAAAATGTAAAGCTTTGAGGGGAGAGAATTGAAAAATAAATATCTTAGATACATAAACTCTCCATTCAGCTATCTTTACCTTTCAGCCTCCTCTCATTTCCACCTCCTTCCATACTCTTTGTTCTTCCCCTCCAAGTCCATGACACTCTTTAAGGTTCACTCTACATTCACTGGCTTTTGTGAATCTTTCTTGTATAGCATATGGCATTCTTTGAGGATAAGGTCAATGGTTTCTACCACTTTGACACCTCTTCAGCTTTAATTTTGGAAACATATAAGTTATAGTAAATATGACTTGTGAAGAGAAGCCAATCATAAAAATAATTATTTTCTTTCATTTTTTAGAAATAATTATTTTCTTAAACTTTTGGTTCCCTTAGCTCAGAGTGTTATGAAATACATGATTCCAATAAGAGAGTTATAAAAGATGGAAAAATATGGGAATAATGAATAGGAAGCCTGGAGAAATTAGGATTACTTCTCTTAAAGGAATAAAGACTGAGAGAAGGTTTTGATACATCTTCTAGAACTTTAGTGAGTCTCATAAAATGGTAAATAGTTAACCCTGGCTCTTTCAAAAACAATGCACAGCAGACTAAGAGAGATGTAGGTAGATTCAGTTCACTTCTGATAGTGACATGATTTTATGACTAGAATTTTTACCTGATTCCCCAGTTACGAGGTCCAGGTTAGAGGAATCTGTTTCATTCGGAATAGATAAGTAATGAGATGTAATTAATAATTCTCAGATGTACTTAAATACATCCTTCTTGAATACTCTTTCTTTAGAAACTCTTCCATACATTACATTTAAGAAATTATATAATCTCCTAATGTGACTAGAGTAAGTCCACTTTTACTACCTGGTTATCTGTTTCCTACTCCACTTCAGAATCTGAGATTCAGTCTTTATTTACTGACATTGTTGGCATGTGGTAGACAAAGCACTGGAAAGACTTGAAGGTTGTGTATTCTGGATTCACAACTTCTAAATGCTCGGGATACAATATAGACAGGTGATATGATTTTTTTTATAAGCCTTATGCACTAATGATTAAACATTCCTATTTAGCATCTACCCAGTAACACTGGGAAATAAGTAGTAAAGAAGATAAACAAGCTATCCCCACAAAGCCTAGTGAGTGAGAAGTGGTTATTTCATTTGCAAAATGGGCATGATAACCAACAAAGCATCAGTTGCACCAAGCCTATACATGTGTCTTCCCTCCTCTTCTGCCCTCTGTGTTTAACTGGCACCACCATCCAAAATCTGCAGTCATCCAGGACATTCAAGCAAATGATCTTCAAGTCTTGACCATTCCAAATGGCTCTTTCTTCTTAAGCTCATTTCTGCCTCTTCACCCTTGCCGACCTTTTCTCATCAGTACTCACTGATTCTTACATTAACCTCCTACTAAAATTCCAATCTACAGCTTAAGTCTCCTTCCACCTGATTGGTTCACTGCTTCCTAAGTGAACTTTCTAAATTGAAATTTAAACTATCAATTGAGATGCTTTTGACTACAAGTAAAACAAAAGACCCAGTTTAGAGTGGCAATAGGAGATTTTTTTCATTTTACACTTACAAAGAACGCTGGAGTGACTATACAAAATGCTTAATGTAGTCATAAACTACATCAAGTACCTCAGTTCATTATATCTTTTCACGGTGCTTTCTTCAGCATATTGACTTTTGTTTTCAGACTAGACCCCCTTATGGTTCCAAGATGGCAGCATTGTTTCCAGCTGCCTGGTGCAGTTGCAGAAGAAGTTTTACATCTGGTGCAGCTACAGAAGAAGAACGTCCACCAAGGATATTGTTTTAAAACAGTGAAAATATCTCATTCTGAATTTCCAAAGCAAGTTTTTTTTAAATCTCGTTAGCCCAAAGTGTGACACATGTGGTGACCAGGTCAGGCAATGACAATGGATTGGAAGTACCAAGAATAGGCTCATACTGTTCTGATTTTATTTTTGAGACCAAGGATGAAGTCCAGTCTTCATTGAGAAATGTAGCTTCCTGATGAATGAGACTTAAAGTAAGATGCTTTAGGAAGAAACTGATGGTTCTCTACTCCTTTCCCTTCACCTTGCATTCATCCAGGTCTAATTGAAGTTCTATGTTTTCTTGCTATTGAACCTGCTATAATCTGTCTCCATCACTAGCTAGTTCCCACTCACCCATGCTTCAACTCCTTGTTTTCTTCCTCTCACAAGCCTTCTTTGATCTGCAGTGGTCTGGATACGGGTACCTTGGGCATAATCTTGTAGTGACTGTGCCACCTCTTGTCTTGCCCTTTACTTCTTATCATTGTGATCAATTGTGAATTCCTCAGACTTTCTAGTGTCTGAGAGCCAAAATGTCCATGTATTCAATGTTGAATATGGATAGTCTGCCTTTCATGGAAGATTTAAGATAATGTAAGATAGGTATGTGAAGTGTAAAGTCACAATCGTAAGTTATAATTGCTCTACTAACTTCGCTTCATTGAACTTTTCTCTTTCCTTAAATACTTAATTGTTTTAAAATCACATTTTGATTTCTTTTGTCATTTTTATAACTGTTCTAACTTCATATTGAAGTACCAAATATGGCAATTTTTCAGAATTTCACATATTTTTCCATATTGCTTATTTCTGTCCAATATGTCATATGGCATTAAGCAGAACTAAATTAAAACTTTTCATTTCTACAAAAGCTTTAAAGGAAGAGCTAGACCAAATGGACTTAATAGATATATACAGGACACTACACCCCCAAGGAAAAGAATACACTTTTTTTTCAAACGCACACGGTTCTTTCTCTAAAATCGATCATATACTAGGCCACAAGACAAACCTGAACAAGTACACAAAGATTAAAATAATACCAAC
>PVHY01023613.1:0-20740 GCA_004024945.1 Uropsilus gracilis
GGCTTTAGAAGAAATGGAACACACATTTCTCCCTCAGGGAAGGTAGGGAAAAGATGAGTTCCCCTAGAGTTGGGTCTTCTGAGTCAAAGCCTGAAGCAGCCAAAGTATTTATTCAACCGTTTGCTTTTTCACTTCAACAGCCTTTAAATTAAGCCTATGTGCTCACTAGGGATTGACTGAGGGGAGAAAGAAAATGGAGTCACACACTTAGGGGTTAGACCTTGTGTAGTCGTGGGAGCTGGTGAGTGGTCTCTCTAACACTCCTTGGCCTCTGGCACCAGGCCTGAGTCGGCAGAATAGGGAAGATGGACTTGGAGTTCAAGAGGAAGAACTGGAGTGTATGGGAACGATCTGCAACCCACAGCACCCTCTCAGCCTTCCCACCCCCACCTTGGAGCATGCGGCTGACTGCAGAGAAGCACGATTCACGAGGCACCCAGGTTCAGAAGCTGTATGAGGAGATACAGCGAAGCTGCAGGGCTCCCGAAAGCAGAGTGAACAGGCAGGTGTGACCACGACTTCTCAGCACGAGGGTGGCTACCACATAGTTTTCCCTGGCAGCTCTGACACCAGCCCTGATGCATTAACACGCAAGGGAGGAAATTCTGGAAACATATCCCAGCTTAGCTAAATGGATACATGCCAGGCCCAACCCTTATGTTCTGTTCTGGGGAAATTGTTTCCATGTCCTTTTGTCTTTCCCCTCTCAAAGACCTCTGATTTTCCTCTCACATGACATGAGTGTCTTGTGTGGCGTCAGTAGAGCCTCATGTGCTCTGGGACAGCCACACCTGGACTTTATCCCAGCTCCACCACTCACTGTGCCGTCTTGAGAATCACTGAGCTTCAGTTTTCCACCCGCGAAATGAAAAAGGTTTCATTTTTGAGGTTTCATTAGCAGGGGCCTGGGGGTGGGTGGGGAGGTGGGAAAGGAAAGCACAAATATTTGACTTGCTGGCTCAGAAGATACTCCTAAGTCAGCTCCCTTCAGCTGCCCTGAAGGGTGCCCTGCCAGCGGGAGAGGGAGTTTTACCTAAAAGGGCAACCTGGGCCAAAGGAGACACAAGGGCAGGAAGCATTGGGCTGCTGGAGAATGACGAGCCGTGTGCCCCAGGGCGGGGCGTGTGGACACATGGTGGGGGCACGTGGGGTGCCTCCTTAAGGGCCTGATGTCATCGAGGCAGCTGGTCGTTGAGCAGAAAATGACACGCCAACCTGCATGTCTGAACAAGGTGGCCCTGGGGGAGGAGAGCGAGCTGAGAAGCTCCGAGAGGGAGCAGCGACCCTAGTTGGTGCCACCTCTGGGCAGACCCTCTTCTAGATGCTTCTGAAGTACAGCTCAGTCTTCAGAAGGAGCCCAGGAGACATGTGCTGTTGGCATCCTGACAGCAGAGATGTGGAAATGGAGGTCCAGATTGTACGGTGAGCACGTGGCAGAGCAGGACTCACCCAGCACCCAGAGACAGGAGCTGCGGAACTCTGAGATAGTTTCGACTAACTCTGACTGACTTTATGTTATTCAATGGGGGGGAGACAAGGCTGCACTAAAATCCTTCTACCAGCTTCGTAACCAGAGGAAAACCTTTACCTTTTAATCTGATGCAAAAGGGCAAAAGTTTTTATTATCTTAAACGTCCACACAGAGTTACCTTCATCACTTAAAGACCTTGCTTCTTGCTTGCCTCGGTGTTTTTTCTGTATCAGAACTAGAAAAGAGCCGGGCATGGTGGCTCGTGCCTGTAAGCTTCAACCTATGAAGCGGCCGGGGCTAGGGATCGCGGTTTGAGTCCCACCAGGGGCCCGTAGCAAGACCTAGTTCCAAAAAATAGCTGGACGTGGTGGTGCGCGCCTGTCAATCCAGCTACCTGGGAGGTTGAGGCTGGGGATTGCTTGAGTCTGTGGTACCCCAGGCAACGTAAGCCTGCGGTTCCAAGGGCAAAAATAGCGAGATCTAGTCTCAAAAAAAAAAACAACAAAAAAAAAAACTAGAAAAGAAAACTTGATTTCCTAGGCCTGCCCAGGAACAACCAGGGTTGTTCTCCCCCCTGCCCCCCAGCCTTACACTCCAAAGTCAGACCAAAGTAAACCAACTAATTTTTTATTACTAAGTAAGTAAGTAAACTCCAGTTACCATATGTACTACGAAGTAAACATGTGAAACCCCGGTTATCTCATCACACGTCCAAAAACGTCTTTTGTCCCTGGTCACCTCACCACATGTCCAGTCTGAGTTCACAAGCACATGATCCAAAAGCAGAGCATTTGTTTCTCCACTTTTGGCATCTGTTCCAGCTTCCTCCAAACGCATGGTCCAAGATGTGGCCTTCCTCTTCTCTTTCTGCATCCATCTCAACTTCAGGCAATAGAAAAGCTCCAGGGTAAAACAGGAACCAACACCACTTCTCAAGCCTCACTCATGGCCTCGCCAAAGACATTGGAATCAAACTAAGTAAAACAGGCTCCAACACAAAGTTCAAATCTCCAAACTCTTTAGACTCCTTTAGCACACACCATCAGCTTATGCATGCTGAGGCTCGTGTGTTCAGCTGCTCCAGACCATTGCCTGTTTGCAGCAAAAGCTCACCGCCTCCCTGCCTCTCCTCTGCAGCTGTCTGCAGCCCAGCGCTGCTCCCTGAGGTCCGGCCCCATGGCCGCCAGAATGACCTGTCTCACCAGCCTGGGGGCCGATGCCTCCGGGGCAAACGCAGATGCTTCCTCTCTGCCATGGCTGCTGCCCCAGGGGCAACAGCTGGGCAGCTGGGCGCTTATGCTCCCCCAAAGTGGCCCATCCCTGGTTCCTCACATGGGTTCCTTTTATCTCCTCCTTTCCCCCCTTCCATCATGAAAACTGATGGTGGGATTAACCACCCACAGTCTCCCTTGGTCCAGCTCTCACCCCCCACCTGGTTCTTGGCACACGAGCAGCAGGGAGCTAGGTTAGCCTAGTCACCGAGCCTACTGATGATTTCCTGCATCAAAGCAAAAGAAGGAAGTAACCTTCCGTCTCCTGCCTTCAGGTCATTCATAACCGCTGTGGTTTTCAGACACATGTAACGGCAATGCCTGAGTTTTACGAACAAATAGCACTGCCTGCCATGGGGTCACTGCTTCACTTAGCCTGCACCACTTCTGGAAGACAAGGGCGAGGAGGCCGGCACCCTGCAGGCCGGCAGGAACGAGAGGCAGAGCCACATGACAGGCGGTGAATGGAGAGCTGGACAAGTGTCCAGTGCCTGAGACATGTGACAATGTCAGGCAGCGGCTGGGCAATGTGTCTGGAGCTCGGGAGGCGTTGATTTGAGGGTTCCAGAGATTCAGGAGCAACTGCAGTCTGTGTGAGAGGGAGGCGCTCCACTCCTCGCAGTGATTCAGGCCTCCCAACGCACCCACTCTCATCTGTTTTCATTTGTGTTTAGCCGTATCTGTGGCAACCTCTGCCTTGAAGACTTTCTCCTCCCCTCCCAGCAGAGGCTCCAGAGGAAACCACCATGTCCTCCCCCCGCAGCCTCCCCTCCGTTCAGTGTGGGGTGAGAGCTGGGCTTCACACCTCTGGGCGCCCGGGTCTTCCCTCCTGACATCAGTGGAGTCAGGAGCCCAGACCTCCACCATGGGAGCCCCAGGTCTGATTCAGTTAGCTTGTCATTAGCTCTAAACGAGCCTTTTCAAAGGGACAAAGGGTGTTGACCTCTGGGCTTGGGAGGTGCGGACCAGGACCCCAGCTTCAGGATGAGACTGACTCTAAGGGGGTGGGGGAGGTGGGGGAGGCTGGCCCTACCTGGAGCCGCTGTTCCTGCTGTAGGGAAAGAGGCCTGCTGCTCCCCCCATGTCCCTGGCCAGGAGCCAACCCATCTGGATGAATGAGACTCTGTACTGCTCAGGGCAGGGAGGAAGAAGGCAGAGGGCGTGTCTGCTGTGCCTGGCGGCATCTGGCAGCACCAGCCGCCCTTCACCTTGACCAGGGACAGTTTGCAAGGAGCATGACTTTTCTCTGTGGTCAGTCTGTGGTCCCTGTCTGTACCCAGGTGGAGCACGTATCTGAGCAGCCAGGAAACTGGCACCTGGAGGGAAGGCAGGCAAGGGCGACCAGGAGGCTCTCTCACCATCACTTTTGCAAAAACTTGGAGTCTGGGCCTGGCTGCCTGGCGTGGCACCAGGCTCTGGGCCCAGCTGCTCAAAGAAAAGCCTTGCTGAGCGTGGCCCACAGCAAAGGAGACAGCCTTCTGGTGCAGCCCCCTCCTCCCAGGGGCCTCTGAGCTCTTCTCTGGGGCCCCTCCCAGTCCCAGGAGGCAAGTTCTTGCGCCACAACTGCAGTGCCCCGGGTGCCCCCACCTCCCACTCCCTGGATGCAGGCTGTGGGGTTCACACACAGGAGCCACAAGAAGGAAACCCGCTCAAGTCCTTCTTCCCTCCCCATCCGCTCCAGGGCCTGCGGACCACCAAGCAAACCCAGCCCTGATGAGTCAGTGAGGGTGGGCGTGGGGGGTGATTCAGCTCCTGGGGAGATGGGCCGTGGGCAGGGGCATGCTTAGCACATAGAAAGTCATGGTCCAGAGGTTAGCACAGGCCTTTAAACTGCTTTCCTAAACAAGGAGACATGGCCACGGGAAGAGCAAATGATTGAGCGCAGACACCTTCTCAAATAGCAAATTGTTTTTCAGTTTCTTTAGTTTATTTTCTGCCACTAATTTCTCATCCAGCCTTCAGTGACAGGTAGAAAAACCTGTAAAACGCTGGTCCCAAATCTTTCCTTGCATGCTGGGATGACTGAGGTGTGGCACAGCAACAAACAGCAGTGGTTTCTTTCCAGACATCAAGTGCATAAAATTGAATTTTAAAGAGGTATTTACAAGACATTCAAGGTACAATTATTACGCTCTATTTTTTCATAAGTCTGTGTCCTGATCATTAGTCGTTGCCTTCCATAAAAGCTCTCAGTTTTTCCAAATTGGCTGCTGTGTTCTCCAACCAGCTCTTTTTCCTCTAAACTGGAATGGCCAGGCCTCCAGCTCAGCAACTGCTCAGCCAGGCCACAGGCCCCCAGGGAAGAGTCTGAGGCCAGCAGGGAGGGGTGCTGTGAGCAGAAGGAGTGGAGCACACCCCCAAAACTATGAGGAGCCTGGTGGGGGGCCGAGGCAGGTCTGGTGCAGGGAGAAAAAGCATCTCAGGTGGGTCCAACCCCCTCTGCCCCCTGAGGCACAGAGAAAGAGGGGAAGAGGGGGCCAGAGAGGGAGAGGGGGCCAGGCTGAGAGCCCCTGCTGGGAGAAGAGCACATCCCTCAGTCACCCCTGAGCTTGCATCAGCTGAGTCAGACGCCAAGTGTTCAGTAACATCGTTTGCTGTCACTCGATCTGCTTTCAATTTCTCCATGCCCAAAGCTCTCTGTGGTGCCCTGTTGCTTCTCAGAATAGTTCCCCAGGCCCTTCCACTCTTTCACCTTCTCCCACCAACCTCCTCCCCTCCCTCTCCTTGACTAGCAGTGGCACAACCATCTCCAGCTCCCTGTGAGAGACATTCCTTCAGCGTGCTCCCAACCCCACTTCCACACCCCATGGAGTTAAACGGGACTTAATTTCTCTTCTAGACTGCACTTAATCTCCATTTCCGAGACATGCAGCCCTCTGGCGGCTTAAACTATTAAGCGTCTTTAAGGGATTCTTCCTGCGGCCTTTCCCTGCAGTGATAATCTTGTTTGGAAGGCCAGGGTAGTGGCCCATCACTGACTGAGTGGCTTGAGCCTGGGAGGGAGGCCTAGTGGATGTAATAAATCCCCAAGCAGTCTGGTTTCAGCACTAGGCTAAATCTAACCACAAGTGGATTTAATCAGACTGCATGCGAAGTTCTACACCTAAGTCCGGAACCAAGACTTCAGCTCTGCAAGTAAAAGCCCGGATGCTAAAATGACAGTTTCTGGAGACTCTGACACCTGTGTCCGGCCATGTTGCCTCTTGCAGCAGCCTCCTGTCAGAGCCCCGGTTTCCAGTCTCTCCCCAACTTGGTCTTCCCTCCACCTTACCTGTGGAACCCTGAGGGGGGCGGGAGGAGTGTGGGGTGGGGGTGCTGTCAAGTGGATATGCACACACAGCTGGGACTTTAAGAGAGCTGTCAGGAGCAACGTCAGCATTTTGGTGGTCCTTGAGTCACGGGAAAGGATGGGGTCTAGGAGGGAGGGAAGCAAAGCATTTAAGGCAATGTGAGCAAAGGGGGCCCCTGAGAGGTGAGGAGATGAGAAACATGAAAGCAAGGCTGGGAGAACCCAAGACCTGGAAGGGGATGTGGCAGGAGCACCAAGGAGGGCGATTCAGGAGCACCAGAGATCGATAAGGTGCAGGGCAGAGCAGCTTTCCAAGGGAGAGTGAGGCAGAAAGCAGCAGTAGTTTGTGGAATAAATAAAAAACAAAGATGTTAAGAAACCTAGTACAGGAAATACAAGCGTGTGCCCCTTAGAGGTGTTTTGCTCAGTGACTGTACACACATTTGCAGCCCGACTGGCTTGCCCACATGGTCTGGGGGTTTGGGGGCTGTGCTGCAGCTTCTTGTGTCACCCACCATCATCACACAGTGACAAGGTCACCTAATGATAAGTTACTCAGAACGTACCCTGGCAGCTAAATGCATGACTATAATGAAAGGAAAGGGGGGAGTGGGGGGGATTCTTGGTTATTTTGAAACTATCAGCAACGGCTGCATAGCAAAACCCTCCAAACGTAGTACCTTTAATCAAGCCAGTTATTTTTCCCTTGCAAGCCTGTGCTTGGCTGGGGGTGAGCTAATGTAGGCAGGGTTGGCTGAGACCACAGTTGCTTGTATCTAGCCATGGCAGAGATGCAAAAGAGCAAAGGAACACAGAGGCTTCCTAACGTGTAACATCAAAGCTGACACCATGACATTTGCTCTTACTCCTATTGAACCCAAAGTCAAGGAGAGATGGGCCACACAGGTTGACGGGAGGGAATCGCAGTGTGGAAACTGCAAAAAAGCCTAATGGGATATTCAGGGAAGAGTGAACAACTGGGGCCACTGATGCCTTCTCCCATGGGCAGCACTGAAATGAAAAGACAGGAGACACTGGAGAGGGAGAAGCTGGAGAGGATCTACAGGATACTATGAAAATCGTGAAAAGCACAGGATTTGGAGATCTGGGCTGTTTGACTTTGCCCATTACTAGCGGAGTAACCCACTTGGGTCATCTGTAAAGCAGAAATGATCATTCTCCCTACATCTCAATGTGAAAATTAAATGGAGGAACATAGAAATTGTGTTACCATAAAAAGCAAATGCACAATGACACGATTACTTTCCAGGAGAGGTGGGAGGCTGTCACGGGACAGTGGGAGCATGACAGCCACTTTCCAGCACTGAAGGGCATTCATGAGGACGCGAGGAGCACAAAGCAGCCTGTGTTATAGACTGAAGGCTGATGATGGGAAGGAGGGAGTGAAGTGAGGGTGGGGGCTCTTACGCTATAACTTATCAATTTAATAAGTAGAGTTTAAATATGGCTTTAAGTGGTAATTTCTTTATCGGCAGGGCCCAAGTGACCTGTCATCTCTAGAGGACAGTGGAGGGGAAGAGGCAGTCGTTCATGGGTGCTGCTTGGATTGACCAGCCTCTGGCAATCTAGAGTGATTCCCTACCCCCACCCCAGGGGGCATTTTGTTCTCCCAATTTCTGGGTGATTCAAATGGCATTTGGTGGGAGTGGACCAGAGTATGAATTCTCTGGCAATGCTCAAGACAGCCCTAAACAATGGAAAATGCCATCTGTGGCCCTGTTGATAAACACTGGATGAGATGGTTTTAGAGAATGCAAACATGTCCCATTTTTAGCAACTGTTAACTAGCAAGACCCTCCTTTTCTGTCACAGTGGCTCACTGCCTAAGCGAAAAAAGCACTTGACTTGGGAAGAATCTTAGATATGACTGAATAAGAAGTCACAACAGCAAGACTTATAATTCATTTCGATGGTAAAATTCTACTCAAAGTTTTATCAAACAGTAGTGATACAACACATGGTTGTATTAACTATAACATTAACTATAAAATCAGCAGCTAGCAGAAATTAAACAGCACATATTTAAGGAATGATTATGTTGCCTGCCACTTAGGATACAAAAAGGCTGTTGGGAGATGTCTGTTTTCTGAAAAACAAACAACCTGGTAAATCAGTCTGAACAATTCCTTCTATTTGGTCCATCAGTATTAACATTTTTTTTTTAAGCTGGGAGGTTCTAAGAGGGAAGTTTATAGTAATATAAGCCCACATAAAGAAATAAGAATGGAGGATTGGAGGGGAGGGTGGGTGGGGGGTAAATCCCTGGGATTATAATGATGTGAAATTTATATAAATAAATTATTAAAAAAAAAAGAAAAGAAACAAGAATGATCTCTACTAATCTAGCCATAAGAAAGACATGCAGACGGCAAACAGGTGCATGGAAAACTGTTCATCAGTTGCCATCAGGGAAGTGCAGGTCAAAACCACAAGGAGATACCAGCTCACACCAGTGAGATGTGAAGGAAACAAAAACTTCTGCAGCTACAGTAACAAAATCGCTCCTCAAACATGGTCTTGTGTGATAGTCACCTCGGGAATCTTCTGAAAGACATGTCCCACAAAACTGAGAGGGAAGACAAGGTCCCGGAAAGTCAGGGGTTGCTAGGAGAGTGTGAAGAGTAGAGGAAGCCCCAGCAGACACCCCAGGGGCTATGTGGTCAGTGCAGGAGTCAGAAGGTTCTGGGAGGGACTTCTTCAATAAGAATACCTTACCATCTCAAGTGTGCTCGGAGATTACATAAGAGGGGAAAGAACTGTCTATAGATTGGTAATAAAATAGAAAAAAACACAACAAAACCACAAACAACAACAAAATCAGACAAAATTTAAATCTGGGGGGGAAATTCTGTAAGGAAAAACATCATAGCACAAAATGCGGCAAAAGTGGGAAGAGCAATGGCATCACCACCATAGCAAATAGTGAGGACAAAGAAAACCCAAACCAAAGTATGCCACTGTGGGAAGGACTGATAGATGGAAGTGTGTAGAGAGCAGAGGAAAACCAAAGAGAGCTTTTCCCTAACCAAGACGCAGAAGACAAAGCTGGGAACAATTCAGGGGCAAAGTAAGTGTGGCATGTGGGGATTTGAAGATAAATACAAAAAGATTCAGCTAAAACAGTTGATCCTGGTTGCCTCAGGAGAGGGGCCATATAGGGCAGAGGAGACAGTTCTTTCAAAGTAAGATTTATGAAACAATGCCATCATTTTAAATGTGTCAGTATAATTTTATTTTTAAAAAAGAGACTAAACAATTCTGCAATAATGGAAGTCTTTGCATTTATTACTGTAAAACACAGGTTAAAATCATCCAACAAGTCAACACATAGAGGGAAAAATTGCACTTACTTTAAAAACAAAATCACAAATGGTGGGGGAATTCCTGATCCTTCTTGATTTAGACCCTGGCAAGTTCTGAACTAGTGTCTCTAAGAAATCATTTCACCTTCCAGACTGTTTCCCCATTTGTGAAAGGAATACACCAAACGGATGCCATTTAAGTTCCCTTGAAATCTATTTAAAAGCAGCTCATTGAACTCAGCAAACACATTCAATGGACCAGAAGCTTTTCAATTAATAATGCAGAGGATGCTTTACTTTAAATAGGTCTCAATCAACAAGAACTGAGTAATAGGGACTGTTTCCTTAGGTGGAAAACATTTAATGAACCACCCTAAATAATAGAAAAAATTTGCACAATATTAAATAGACCCACAGATTTTGAATGGTCAACATTACATTATAAATATCAGTTACTTTGAGATATATGTCAACTGCTCGTAGAAAAAAATGAAAGGCTGACTTAATCAAGCAATAAGATAAATATAATCATACTGAACAGCTACTCTAGCCTTGCAAAAGGTATCAAAGACCTATGTCAACCTATGTCAGTGAAGGCTGCGTGGCAGGTATTTCACTTTTCTATATTTGAGAAAAGTTCAGTTCTCTGCTCCAGAGAGAAGCAAAACAGCTTGGTTCTCTGGCCAAACCTCGTGCCCACAAAGGAATTTTTGATTGATTTCTGTATCACCTGGGAAAGCGGAACAGCTCTGTAGATCTCCCACTACATTTTGGAAACAAAAACAATTATAGTACATTGAGGGTGCTTACAAAATGATCTGGTTGGTTCATATATATCATTAATCTGACAAAGCAAAAAGTCTAGGTTACACTCCCCTCCAAACCTCCCGCTGTCCCCCGCACATTCAAATTAGAATTATGAAATTTCACAAATCCACCCTAAGCCTAAATTCTTTAAGACATTTGAAAATAATGCATGGAATCTCATCCTCTAAAGTTGGTGTGTGACCATAATAAGTGGCCTAGGTGTCATGGCACTAGATGGAATGGCCCTGAGGGCTGATACAGGGCTGACAGGTATAGCACAATGCACACTCAGATTCACATGATTGTTAATGTTGGTGAGTTTCTGCTAAGCTGACTTTGCCCCTGAGGGAATATTTTTTGTTGTCATACTGAGCAGGGAGTAGCAATTGGCCTTTAGTGGCATGGAGATCAGGGATGCAGTTAGAAGTTCTACAATGCACAGGACAACATCCCACAGCAGAGAATCATCTGGAACATGTCTATAGTGTCAATGTTTGAGAAGCCCTCATGTATGCTGACTTTTTTGTGTTCTAAAAAAGAAGGACAAAACTCTAGCCAAGATAGTGTAACCACTCCAGAATATCATTAAAAGGCTTACTGGTATATCACTCAGAATTTTGAATCACTCATAGCTTTAACTTGTACTAGGAGGTAAAGATATACATTCCACTATAGAATATAAACATGTTTCACCCTGCTACTGAACAGATTCATTAAATGTCTCAAAATTTGATTTATGAAATTTGACAGTGAAAATTCAATTTCCTTTATTTAAGAAAGTTCCCAAAGCTAATTTTGCTGTTTCCATGGTGAGCAGAAAGTCTAACACAGGGCTTGGCATATATCACTGGGAGCTGCATCAATGGTTCTACACATTTAAATGTTGGCCAGAGATAACAGGTCTGGGTTCCAGGAGCAGTAAGTTATAAAGTTATATAGGTGACCAAGTCACAATTTAGCTGACCCTTACATGGCTGAGGGAGTCCACCATCATCACAGATAGGCCCCAGTACAGCTGGTAGGAGATTGGCCTGTGATCTGCAAACAAGTTAGAAAACCTGCAGAGTTTGGCTCAATTAACTGCCCTACTCACCCAGGCCAGAATTGCTGGTTTCTTTTCTTTCCTTTTTTTTTTTCCTACAAAAAAGCATCATATTCCTTATTCCAAGGAGCATAAAGACACTGACAAACAGTAATAAACAAAACGGACAGGCTATAAAGTCTGTGTTAGCAGGAGTTGAGGTCGTAGAGCTCTTGGTAATGGTCCTGAGAAGGTTTTTGGTTGGGCTCTTAAAACTGCTGTCCTGCAGTAAGTACCTATGTTTTGACAGAAATTCAGGATGTACTTGTGAAAGTGGGTCATTCAGCCTAAAGGGAGGGAAACATATATTTGAATAAGTGTGATCATATACCTATAAGTTGTAAACCAATGTTACCTTAAAAAATAAAAAACAACAAAAAGCCAAAAAGAAACTATTCTTTTCAAATTACAAATTTACTGTTATATTCATGATCTTGAAATCAAGGAAAACATTGTACTTAACTCAAAAATTTGATTTCATAGGCTAAAGGATGAAGTCTCTCAACTATGAATTTCTAGATTTTAGTCAATATTGTAAGTCCAGGGACTCTCACCTCAGCAATTCTTGTGTAGGTCTCTTGTGTGACCATTTATCTCCACAGTCCTCTCTCAAACATTACCTTATCATCACGGTTTGCCTGCAAACTCCTGGACCCTCCAGCACTGCATTTCTAGGTCTTATGACTTGCAAGCGTGTTTGTCCTCTTTTGTGCCACCACTGTCTCTATAATTATGTTCACTGGATGATTCTCAGCCTTGAACCTTGTCAGAATCACTAGGAGGGGCTGTGAAAGCAAAGACCGCAAGGCTCTATCTCTAGAGTTTCTGGTTCTGTGTGTGTGTGTGTGTGTGTGAAACCCTAATAATTTACATAATAATAAGTCCCCAGGTCTAGGACTCCAATCTCAAGAAACATTCTCCATTCCTTGATTACATGCCTGTATCTTCCACTAGACAATGGTTTTCTAGAGATAAGGGAGTATTTCTTACACATCTCATCTCTAGAGCCAGGGTCCAGCCATCATTTGATCACCAACAAATATTTATTGAATGTCTATTATGAGCCAGGCACTGCTGTAGGCGTTGGATCCTAGTTTAAAAAAAAAACCACATACACATACATATATTCACACATATGATATATATGAATAGATGTGATTTTTAAAATGTTGCTATAGCTATATATGTATGTATATATCTGCCCTCAAAGAGTTTTCCTTCTGGTACTATATAGTAAACTCTCAATAAAGTTGAAATCTGACCAGTTGTCCAGAAAGAAAAATGGTATTAATAGTCATGACCACTTAACAGTGCCACAAAAATTTTCCATCTCCTAATTATAGATTTTCCATTTGCATATTTCTTCCTTCTGCTATCCCCTAACACATAACATACAAATTCATAAAGCTGCCAGTATACAAAGCTTTTGGATCTTATGAAATATTTACTGATTCCCTGAAAAAACATTTGATGTAGTTGACATATTAGTAAGAAAAAAATCTAGGGATTTATGCATACACAACCAATATACAAAAGGAACTGGGGAAAGAGCAAATCTCAGTGTTTTCATATTGGTAAATAAAAAAGAGCAACTCCATGGTTTTCAAATTAGCCTTAGTTATCTCTATGGGCACCTCACTTCTCCTTTCTCTATTCCTTGTGCTCTATCTTGTGTTAAAATGTACACTGCAGCTGTCAACTGCCTGGTATGACTACTTTAATTGTCGATGGGTCTATGCCAGCTTCTCAACAATATTTGGATTGTCCTGTGTGTGAATTCTGAGAAACTGGTAGGCTTCAGGAGGTCATGGGATGCCATGGAAAGGAAGGTGATAGAAGCAGAGGCAGACCAGCTTAGCCCTGTTTAGCCTGAGGACTCACTCCTCAGGATGTTTACCCCAGGCCATGGGACACTAACTTCCTCCCTCACTCTAGCAAAATTAAAACCTGTACTTTCAGCTTCTTGAACTAATTTTCCAAGAGTTTCTCAGCAACTGAAAATGAGAAGTCTTATGAAGAGCAATCTGAAATGGAACCAGACTGACCACAATGTTTTTTATAAGCTGAAGACCCTCCACTCAAAATCAAGAGATACTTTGTATTAATTATATGGTGGGGAGGAGCTGGTGATCTTTGTGAACCCTATAATCTGTTAGAAAAGACAACTTCCAATATTCCAGGTTACATATATCTTCTCTGTTAACATCATAACCAAACGTGAGGTTTATTGTTAGGGACTTCAAAAATCAGTGATATCAAATGGTAATACTGTCTCAGAATACTATTCTCTTCCTATTCCTACCTCAAATCAGTGATCTAACATCCAAGTTCAACAAATCAATACAATTTCTACATATCAAAAAAATTTTTTTTAAATAATAACCCTTTTATGAACATAGGTTTATGGAAACTATGTCCATCAACTTCATTTTTATGATTCAATCTTAAGTAAGGTAAATTCTGATTAATAGAGAACCTTGGGTATAAAAGTGAACCTTCTGTAAGTCACATACTGACACTTGAAAACGGCTAAATCATCACTTATTTCCCTGGAGCAGTGGTCATAATCCAAAGGGATTAGTATTGCTGCTGAGATGTGACTTCCAGAGAACCAGTCCCCTTTCAAATTGGCTAATCTAAAGCTAAAACAAGGAGAAATCAATTCCCATCAGCAATCAAACTGCTCTCATTAAATATTGCCACCTCATTTAGTGTAATAAAAGAAAACAGTACTATATTCTGGAAAATACACACGTAAATCTAAAATAAAAATATTCTCATTAACATCATTCATGTGCTAAGCAATAAATTAGCGTTCTTAAAACTTTTAAAAAAATTGTTCATAAAATCCATCCTTATTTTCTGAGTTAACAAAGATGAATTTTAAAAAGTGCAATCAAGTTCTCGAGGTCGTCAGAGCAGTTCGGACGGGACTTCTTAGTGGTTTCCAAGACACAGCTTCTTATCTTGGTGCAGCTCCTCATTGGGAAGTATGGATCTCAACACACCATCTAGTGTTCAAGAAAGAATAACATCATCAGGAAAATAACTTCAAATAACACCTGTTAGAGCCGGACGGGTTGTAAGATCAAAATAAGGCTTATGTTCAGGAAAGGAAGATTCCGGCGGCTTCCGCCGCAGCTCCGGATGCTGGTAGCCAGGCGAGCCTCGCTCCCCTGCAACTCGTCGCTCCCCAGGCAACTCGGGGGAAGGCGGCCAGAGGGAGCCAAGCTCAGTCCCTTTGGTGTCGGGGGGCACGGAGATGGTACCTCTGCAGGGAGCCTCCGGCTGAGGGGAGGGCAGAGAGTAACTGGCAGCATTGCGGGCCTTTCCCAGTGCGGCCGGAAGTTGCGGAGGAAATCCCACCCTCCGAGGTCCCCGGCCGGCAGAGACCCCTCGCGGCATCCCAGGTGCCGAGGCTTCGGCCGCAGCTCCGGATACTGGCCGGCAGGCAGAGCCTCGCTCCACCGCAACTCCAGGACCGCGGACTTGGGGGAAGTGGGCTAGCGGGGAGTCAATCTCAGTCCCATTGGTGTCCGGGGATGGGGGTGGTACCTCCGCCGGTGCCCCCCACTTGGTGGTGAAAAACTGAAAACATTCCCATTAAGATCTGGAACAAGACAAGGCTGTCTGCTCTCACCACTACTTTTCAACGTAGTACTGAGGTTCTAACTTGGGCAAGAAGGCAAGAAAAAAGAAATAAAAGGTGTCCAAGTAGGGAAAGAAGAAGTGAAACTATTATATGCAGATGATATATTTTATATAGAGAATTAAAAAAAAACACCAAAAAACTATTTGAAACAATAAATCAATTCAGTAAAGTAGCAGACTACAAAATCAGTACACAAAAATCAGTAGTCTTCCCATATGCAAATAATGAGTCATAGAAGATGAAATTAAAAAAAACCATTCCATTTATAATTGTGTAAAAAAAAATTCAATACCTTGGAATAAACCTGACAAAAAGACTTATACAAGAAAAATTACAGAACACTGTTAGATAGAAGAAGACACAAAGAAATGGGAAGATATTTCCTGCTCATGGATAGGAAGAATTAAGATCATAAAAATGGCCATAACTACCAAAAGCAAGCTACAGATTCAGTGCAATCCCAATAAAAATCTCAATGATGTTCTGCAAAGAAATTGAGCAAATACTACTGAAATTCATATGGAACCACAAGACACACCCCAAATAGCAAAAGCTCTCCTGACTAAAATGAGGAAGAATGGAGGAATTACACATTCAAACAATATTACAAGGCCATCATAATAAAAACAGCATGGTATTGGAACAAAAAGAGACACACAGACCAATGGAATCAAATAGGGAATCCAGAAATAAACCCACACATATATGGTCAACTTAGTCTTTGACCAAGAAGCAAAGATTATACACCAGAACAAGGAAAGCCTCTTCAACAAATGTTGCTGGGAAAACTGGACAGCAATATGCAAAAAAATAAAGCTAGATTAGTATTTCACACCATATACAAAATTAAACTCAAAATGGATAAAGGAGGCTGGGCATGGTGGCGCATGCCTGTATGTAGTAGCCTAGGAAGCCGCGACCGAGGCCAGGGATGGCGGTTCGAGTTCCACCTGGGGCACGTGGCGAGACCTAGTTCCAAAAAAAGTATAGCTGGGCATGGTAGTTTGTGCCTGTAATCCCAGCTACCTGGGAAGCTGAGGCTGGGGATAGCTTGAGTCTTGAGTCTGGGCAATGTGAATCTGCAGTTTCACAGGCAAAAATAGCAAGACCTAGTCTCAAAAAAAAAAAAAAATGGGTAAAGGACCTCAACATAAAACCTGACACCATAAAATACATAAAAGAAAACTTAGGCAGGACATACATCTCAGAAACCTCTTTAAAGATTCATCTCCAGAAATAAAGAAAATAAAGGAAAAGATAAACAGCTCACACTACATTAAACTAAAGAGCTTCTATAAAAAGGAAAAGAGACAATAAGCAAAACAAAGAGACTCCCCAAACGAATAGGAGAAAATATTTGCTCACCATACAACAGATAAGGGGCAAATATCAAAGATATGCAAAGAACTTACACAACTTAACAAAAACCAAGTAATCAGAAAATGGGCAGAAGAGCTTAAAAGACATCTCTCCAAAGAGGAAATAAAATGGTCAACTTCTTTATGAAAAAAATACATCATTTATAATCAGGGAAATGCAAATCAAAACCATAAAGAGATACCACCTTACACTGGTAAGAATGGGCCACATCAAAAAAATAGGCAACAACAAATGCTGGTGAGGATGTAGAGGAAAAGGAACACTTTTATACTGCTGGTGGGGATATAAACTGGTCCAGCCACTATGGAAAGCTCTGTGGTGGACCCTCAAACTACTAAAAATGGAACTATCATTTGATCCAGCAATTCCACTTCTGGTAATCTACCCAAAGGACACTAAAATACTAAGTCATTTTTAAAAATTTTTATTTTATTTCCCCCCCTTGATTGCACATACATATACACACACACCCTGAAGCTTTCCTACCACCCTGTCACCGGCAAACCATCTTTATCTCTTGGGCCCTCCCCCATCTTTATCCTCCCTCCCCCTTTCCTGCTCTATGCCTCAATTTCGTTGGCAATTTTATACTTTTCATGTCTGTTTGTTTGTCTTCCTTGTAGCCCTCATGTAAGTAAAACACTAATTCAAAAGGACACCTGTACTATGTTTATTGCAGTACTATTTAAAATAGCCAGGATATTAAATAGCCCAAATGCTCCCAAATTGGTGGATGAAAAAGATATGATATATTTAAACAATGGAATATTTTTCAGCAATCAAAAAAAGAAACTCATGACATTTGCAACAACATAGATAGAACTGAAGGAATTATGCTGACTAAAATTAGTCAAACAGAAAAAGATAAATACCATATGGTCACACTTGTATGTGGAATTTAGATAAATCAAACAAAAGGAAGAGAAATAGTAAAAGCTAACAAGTTGACTATAGAAAAGAGAGGAAGGAGAGAGAAGGAGGGGGGTGAAATGGGAGGAAAGAACTTGAAGGGAAAATGGTGATGAGTCATGGGTGATATGGTGGTGGGAGAAATACAGGAACTACAACAAGGTAAAATAATTAATTTTAAAAAGCAATAAAAAGGTCGGGCACGGTGGCTTGTGCCTGTAAGCTTCAGCCTATGAAGCGAAGCCGCCAGGGCTCGGGATCGCGGTTTGAGTCCCGCCTGGAGCCCGTAGCGAGACCTAGTTCCAAAAAAAAAAAAAAAAAAAAAAAAAAAAAAAAAAAAAAAAAAAAAAAAAAAAAAAAAAAAAAAAAAAAAAAAAAAAAAAAAAAAAAAAAAAAAAAAAAAAAAAAAAAAAATAGCTGGGCGTGGTGGCACGCGCCTGTAATCCCAGCTACCTGGGAAGCTGAGGCTGGGGATTGCTTGAGTCTGTGGTACCCCGGGCAACGAGAGCCTGCGGTTCCATGGGCAAAAATGGCGAGACCTAGTCTCAAAAATAAAATAAATAAATAAATAAAACAAAAAGCAATAAAAGTCAACTGAGAATGTAAAAAATAAAATAATAATATTAGATAGCAATAAATAATATTGAAAATTATATGCCTAAGGAATGACAAAATCTTCCAAAGATTATCTTACATTAAAGACATTTGCTAATATGAAAACAGGAAGATTTGAAGTTTATTAGTCCATTTATGGTAGCTGTAGTGGCTCTTAATCATATTATTCAAATAACCAGAACATCTCCTTTCTCCAACCATTTTAAACAAACAAGGATTTATTCTAATAAGAATGATTATAGTCTCATTTGGCCCTAGACCCATCTGAAATATGCATGTTTTTTCTTTTATCTGTCCAAGACTTTGCATTGTTGCTTATTGTTTTATATTAATTTAATTGACAAATTCAATTTGTACATGGTTATTTGTGTTAAACATATTCTATAGGTCTAATTATTAACCATCACTTTATATCATGCCTTGCTTGTGAAACACTGAATAGCAAAAATTGGAGCGCAAAAGGATGTACTACATGTAAGACCACAACAATTTCTTATACTTGACCATTAAAATGTATGATGCAGTCCCTTCTTAGCAACAAAGTTAACCTCAAAGAAGGATTTGTAAATACTTACTCTCTTTACTTTCAGCCTCTTTTTTCTGAAGAGCAGAAGTTCCTAATGGATTCAGCTGCCACTGTAAAAGGGCACAGTTTATTTATATGGTTAAGAAGGAATTAACAAATAGCATTTCAGTCATCCTGCTTTTAAATATCAAAACTACTTTTAAGAAAAAATAGTAAGCATGCTCACATTAACCAAGTTCTAATAATGATCCTGAAGGACACAGCTTAGAATCAATCTCCTTAGAGGAGGTTGAAACTTGAAAGTTCTTTATCTTCATTTTATAGATAAGGAAGCAGAAGACTAGAGGAGTGTAGTGACTTGTCCAACGTTACACACCAAGGGCAGTAACAGAATTAGAAATGGAGTCTGTTCATAACTGATAAGGTAGAATTTCCATACCATATGCTAGCTCCAGGTTCCACAGAATTGCAAAATAGCTAGAGACGGCCTGAATATTAAGAATGAAAATATAACCAAGGTCATCCTGCCTTTTGATACAGTTCTATCATACAATAAATACTTTTATTTCTATTATATCATACTATATATCATGTGGTTATAGTTCCCATCTCAACCATTCAGAAATAGGGAAGCCTGAAAATACTTAGCAATTACAGAGAAGACCAAAGCAGCAAACAAGAAAACTGAGTGTAATCAGTATCTCACAGCACAGCCCTTCCTTTTCCACTTGGCTAAAAATCCTTATCATCAGACTCACTAGTGACTTAACCAAAAAGACTTCCTGAAGGCATTATCTCCAGAAAGGCACAATTAGTGAGCAGTACCAGAGCCGGGCACGGTAGCTCGTGCTTGTAAGCTTCAGACTATGAAGTGGCTGGGGCTAGGGATCGCGTTTTGAGTACTACTCAGGGCAACATAGAGAGACCTAGTCCCAAAAAATAGCTTACATTTAAAGATATTCATAAAAAGACTATTTAATTGAAAAAACTCAGAAGCTTCAGGTCTCCAGTAAATGGGGGATAGATGAATAATGACTGTAGGTCAGAATATTATGATTATTGAAAATTATTTTTGAAGAACTTTCAGACAAAATGCAGTAACATATTAACAATGATATCTGAGTTGCATGATAACATTCGTCTGTTCTTTAAGTTGCTAGTCCTCTACAATAAATATATATTGCCTTCATACTAAACAAACAAAAAAACCCCAATAATATGACCTAAAAGAGAAAAATCCACATGTATTAGGCTGAAAAAAAAAAGTTTTTGAGAAAATAGACATGAATTTACACTGGTAAAATCTTTTCTTGCTTGCCCAACCAATTTATTTCCATTTGTTTTCATCTTGATAACAAATATAAGATTTATTACTTTTAATTTATATATTATTATATCAATTATATCATATATTATGTACTATTTATTGACAGTGTAAAAATAAGTATAATCATTATTGAAATTTAAATCTAGAGACCACATGTTAGTGCTGGTATATAGAAAACTTAAGACTTTAGCTAACTATGTCATTTAAATCATATATTTCCAGCATGGAAGATGAGGGAAAGGAATTAGAAAGTAGAGTGTTATCTTTATCTGAAGGAGAATGGAAAAGCCATGTGTATCTGAGGGAGATTTCCTCTGTGGGTGACCTGGCTCAACAGGTGTTTCTGTATCCTCTTGCTGTTTGAGGGGCCTTCATTCCCCTTGTCTTCTTGTCTCCTTTTGCTTCTCTTGCCTGTATTACATTCTTGGATCTCCTCACTTGCTTTACAATTCAAAGACTTAAACTCTACCGTAAGAAAGATATTTCAGAATGTACATACTCATCATGCACAGTCTTGAAGAGCCAGATCACTTAAACTTTATGAAGAGTATTTAAAAATCTGTTTCTTCCCATTCTTCAAGATAAATGAAGAGAGAGAAAATAAAAACACAAAGCTGGAGCTTCCTCTTCGACTAATTATATGGGAAGTTTTTGTTTATTTTTACAAGAAAAGGCACATCCCCATTTCAACCTTCTATTGATGCTTATTTTTTTTCTTTTAAAATTGTGAGAGCTTAAATAAAACAACTAAAAATTTAAAAATACATAACAAATAGTATCTAATATGTACCTTATATATTCCAGGAACTCTGGCCTCAAACAGGGATGTCAAATTGAAACTTAAAAAGTGTTCTATTATATGCCTTGGCACTCACTGTAAACTCCAGTACATATAGGCCAGGATTGTCATTACAGAGCAACACATGATTCTAGACAGGATCCTTTTGCTACTTCAAGCATTACTGGGATGATTGATGAGCCCTGATTGGAATCTGTGGATTAATAGTATTAATGCAACAATGATAATTTCCTGAGTTTTGTAACTATTATGATTATGTCAGAAAATAGACTGGGGAAAAATACAGAATT
>PVHY01023614.1:0-20743 GCA_004024945.1 Uropsilus gracilis
GACCTCAAGACTGACTCTAAGTGACACCCCGGCCTCTCCCGAAGGCACCTGGGCCTTAACTCCCTACCCCCCCGACCCCCACGCGTGATTTTTCCACCACAGTGTCCTCCGTGGGGTGGGGAAGGGTGAGTCTCAGGGGACAGGTGGCGGACGTGGACACGAGCTTTGGCCCACAATTGGGGGGCGGGGGGCTCGCTACAGCCTCCCCGTGGGTAGCGGCAGGGATGCTGCTTAACAGCTTAACACCCTACACTGCCCAGGGCCGGGGCCCCAAGAGAAGCAGCCGCCCCATGTGCTCACGTGCCAGGCCCGACACCCCATTACAGCTACTCGTGCGTCTGCGCTGCCCAGGGGGGCCGCCTCCGGGTGACGGGAGCAGAAAGAGCCCCTTGGGGCGGCCTGGGGGCCCCCCGCCCCTCTCCAGCTGGGGCTCAACAGTTCTCTGGCCTCCTTGGCACGAACTCTCAGCCTGATGCAAAGAGAACATCGCCATCCTTCGTGGCCACCCTGGAGCTGGCAGCTGTCTCCTCGTCGGGGATGCTGTCAGGTGGACACTCCATCGACATTGCTCGAGCTGGCGGGAGGCTCCAGAGCCCTGGATGTGTCCACATCACCCCCACGCGGGCGCCCTGGCTGGACAACGCGCCTCCCCGGGCAGGACTGATGGGTGATTTGCGCCCTGGTCAAGGTTGTCACCAGGGTAGGGGTCTGCCATTCCAGGAAAGTTCATGGCCGCTGGCACAATGTGCTGGTTAAACCCCACCTCTGCTTGGGATGTTCTCCCTATACTGGGGCCCACCAGCTCATATCTGCCTGACCCAAACTGGAGTCACAAGCCAAGAAACTGAAAGGTGGGGAGGTCGGGGTGGGGTCGGGGTGGGGTCGGGGTGGGGTCGGGGTGGGGCCTACCCAGGGCCCCCACATCCACTTACCATTGAAATTCAGATCAACAAGTGGGTCTCATCGTTTTGGGAAATTTTTTAATTTAGGCTTTTTAGTATAAATATGATCGAAATATCAGACAAGATATACTAATACTAAAAAGAAAAAAAGATTTGGTTGTTATTGGCTATCTGGAATTCAAGTTTTGCTGGTTATCCAGAATTCAAAATTAAAATGTATTCTGCATTTTCATTTGCAGGATCTGGCCTGGGGTGAACTGGGTGGCAGCCGCCCCCTCCCTGGAGGCTTAGCACTACCCTCGAAAAGACAGAATTGGCCCCTGGTTTGCCAGACCTTCTCAATTTTGCAGGGGGAAAAAAAAAACGCATGCAGGAATTTTTATACAAGATCTAGTGATTTTATAATGCCGGTGAATTTTCTGGTTTGGGGGATTTTTGTTTTGTTTTTTTTGTTTTGCTTGTTTATTGTTCGTTTGGTTTTTTTTTAATAATTTATTTATACATATATATATATTTCACATCATTTCAGTCCCTGGGGGTCACCCACTGCCTCCCCTCCCCAAGTACTCCAGCTGGTCCCCTCTCTCCCCTTGTGTAGTTTCATTTGATTGACCATATATTAGTGAAACCATTTGGTTTCTGTCCCTTTCTATCTGGCTCATTTCTGCTAGTATGATTTCTTCTAGGTGCATCCAGGTTTCCATAAATTCATCAAATTTGTCATTTTTAATTGATGAGTAATACTCCATTGTGTATATATACCACATCTTTTTCATCCACTCATCTGTTCTGGGGCATTTGGGTTGTTTCCATGTCCTTGCAATTATAAATAGTGCTGCAATAAACATCGGAGCACAGGTGTCCTTTTGTAACCACATTGAGGTCTCCTTTGGGTAGATTCCCAGAAGTGCGACTGCTGGGTCAAATGGTAATTCCATTTTCATTAGTTTGAGGGTCCTCCATACTGCTTTCCATAGTGGCTGGACGAGTTTACATTCCCACCAACAGTGTAAGAGTGTTCCTTTCTCTCCACATCCACACCAGCACTTGTTGCCTGTTTTTTTGAAGTGGGCCATTCTTACTGGTGTAAGGTGATATCTCACTGTGGTTTTGATTTGCATTTCTCTGATTGCTAGTGACATTGAGCAATTTTTCATGTGCCTGTTGGCCATTTCTATTTCCTCTTTGGAGAAGTGTCTTTTTAGTTCTTCTCCCCACTTTTTGATTGGGCATCTTGTTTTGTTTTTGTTTAGTTGTGTGAGTTCCTTGTGGATCTGCATTATTAATCTCTTACCACTCTTGTGGAGGGCAAAAATGTTTTACCATTTGGTTGGGCTTCTTTTCGTTTTTTCTTTTGTCTCTTTTGCTGTGCAGAAGCTTTTTAGTTTGATGTAGTCCCATCTGTTTATGTTTTCCTTTAATTTTTTGCCTTCTGCAGATGATTCCAGAAAGGGATTGCTGAACTGTACTTCATGGAGGGTTTTGCCCAAGTTTTCCTCTATGTGTGTTATGGTTTCAGGTCTGATATCTAAGTATATTATCAATTTTGAATTGATTTTTGTACATGGTGTGAGAGAGTTGTCTTGGTCCATTTTTTGGCATGTCTTAGACCAGTTTTCCCAGCACCATTTATTGAAGAGGCTATCTTTGTTCCAATGTAGGTTTTTCACTCCTTTGTCAAAGGTTAATTGGCTATATATGTGTGGCTTTATTTCCAGACTCTCAATTCTATTCCATTGTTTTGATTGTTGGTTGTTGTACCAGTACCATGCTGGTTTAAGTATTATGGCTTTGTAATATAGCTGGAAGTCTGGAATAATTAGGCCTCCATTCTCTCTTTTTTTGGAGAGGAGATTTTTTGCTATTCGAGGTCTTTTGTTATTCCACATGAATTTTTGTAATTTTTGATCTATCTCTTTAAAGAATGTCATTGCAATTTCTAAGGGGATTTCATTAAATCTGTAGATTGTTTTTGGTAGGATGGCCATTTTGATGATGTTAATTCTTCCCATCCATGAGCAAGGAATGTCTTTCCATTTCCTTGTGTCTTCCTCTATCTCTTTTAGTAGCATTTTAAAGTTTTCTTTGTATAGTTTCATTTGTTTTTTAATCTCACGATTTAATCTCTTCTTCCCTAAGGATACAGCTTGTGGTTCTTGGGCCTGGAGCACAGACTCACATCCTGGTAGGCAAAGAACCAGCATTTCTTGAGTCTTCTTACAGACCAGAAGCCCTTGGAAGGGGCCTGTGTATCTCACTCATTGCAGCATCCTCAGGGAAACGTGAGCAGTCATCCTCTCCCAGGAGAGCAGCCAGAAGAAGGCACAGAGAGGATGGTGCTTTGTCAATATTGGATGGTATAGTTGGGAGGTGCCGTGATGAGGATTTCAGATGTGAGACCCGCAGTTGCCAGTGCCCAGTTCTTATTCCCATCACACTGTAGGGCCTTGCAGAGACATCCTACCAGCTGTGATAGTGAAGCTGGGACCCCATTATGGGCAGTATTAAAATTTAGGCATTGATGCCATTAGCTGTGCCTGAAAAACAGAGGTAAAAGAGGCCCAAACAGGATAAAGGTGCTTTCGCTTTGTTGCAAATCCCAGGTGGGGAGAGAAAATGAAGCACCAAGTGTAGAGGGAAATTGGTTGGAGCCTCTGGTTTTCAGGAGGGGACAAAAAAGAGAGATAAAAGGGGAAAAGCAAGATTGAGGGACAGAGACTTTTGGGAAGACAGGAGAATGGCGGGCCAGTAAAGAGCCTGAGTGGCCAGGCTGGGCGGAAGTTCCCCAAAAGAATGAGTTGGTACCTGGAGATGACCAGGGATATGGAAAACTGATTTGTACGTCAGCATTTGTTGAAAAAGTTTGAAGCATCTTGGAGAAGTGAAGCAGCTCAGAATGCTGGAGAGAAAGGAAGCAAAGAGAAGATTCTGGAGAAAGACTGGACTTTGCAGAGTACCTGCCTCAGGCTGGGAGGGGCAGAGGGCACCATCTTGGACATGTGTCTTTGGGACATTTGGGACTAAAAATGGGTCAGATAACTGCCACTTGTGGCTTTAAGGACTTTTTGTTTTCCCTGTTAATTTCCTTTGTAAATAAAACCCTGTTGTTCAAATTGTATTTTAACTGGCAACTGCTGCACGCATGGTACGAACCTGAGGGAACCAGGGTGGCAGAGGCCGCATTTTAAATGTGACTTGTTGGTTAGAAGGTTCTGCCCCATTTTAACCCAATTTCAGTAGTATTTCCCAAAATAATAAAGGTGCTTCTTGAGTCCCCTCCCAGGTACACATAATGCCTCCTCCAGGTGGTGGCTGGATAGGCAAGAGCACCTGTATGGGCAGGAAAGTCTAAGGCTAAAGAAAAATCAGTAATCAGAGAGGAGAAGAAAGGAAAATCAGTAATGGCGACCCTGCCTTTATTTAAAATGTTGCTATTTTGTTCCTCATGAAACTGAATTGGGGGCATTCATGTGGAGCGTTTGCTAAATCCTGCACTAAATTATCACTTTATCTCAATAAGTAGGTGTTGGGTGCCCCTTCAATGTTGCCCCCAAGGCGAATATCTCACTTGCCCAACCTACTCTTTTATACAACAGCATTTCCTGAGCACTTTGGGGAGTTTTGAAGTTTTCTGGGAGGAAATGTTTTTTGATTCAAAAATGAGCAGTAACTGAAATGTTTTACAAAGGGGAGTTGGTTAAATAAATTATAGTATAGAAGAAATTACCATGCCTATGAAAAGGAAACTTAGAAAAAGATTTTGAAATGATGCTGAAATAATAACATAAAGGGGAAAAAATTGTATTGGCTGCATGGATTGGTGCTGTAAAAGATAGAAGGAAAAAGCAAACACTGGAGGGGAAAGAATAGCAAAAAGAAACAGTAATTTCTTTTGGGGGGGAGAGGGGTGATTACAGGTGCTGTTGCTTTCTTTCCTCTTAATGTTAGTACTGTGTCCTGAAAGCTCAAATAGGAGTTTTGAAATCAGACAACCTTTGAATTCTACCTCCTAACTCCCATATCTATTTTGCTTAACTTCTTTCTGCTTAGAACGAGCTTGTCCTGAGTCTTCGGGATACACGTGCGCGTGCGCGTGTGTGTGGGCGCACACTTTGCACAGCATTAAATAAATGACACACTCCATAAAATGTAGGTCATCAAATATATTTCAGTTGTTCTGTAGTCGCCAAAATTTAATGAGAAATAAGTCTCATTATAGGCCAGACTGTGTCCCTTAAAACTCAGTTTTTGAAGTCCCACCCCCCACCTTACCCCTTCCCCATGTGGAAAAAGGCTCTTGAAAGTAGTGATTGATCCCAAAATGAATTCTTTGGAGTGGCCCCTGATCCCACTGGTGTCCTTACAAAAAGGCGATCTTGGACAAACAGTTTTGGGGATGCATGTGCTCAGAAGAGACCACATGTGAGCAGAGTGAGGCCACAGCCAAAGGAACATGGCAACATCTGGGACCTCAGCTTCTAGGACTGTGAGTATGTACATACATGCTCTGAAGATACCCAGCCTTTATGCTATAGTACAGAATTATATTGCTGTGGCAGCCCTAGCAAACTGGTAATAGGGCAAAAGAGGTAAAAGGAGACTAGAAGCTTAATTCACTGAAAATATTCAGTGCAGCTGTTAGGATAAGCTAGGTTGTGCTGCTATAACAACCTCAAAGCTGAATGGCTGGAGATGAAGGTCCAGTCACTGCCATGAAAATCCAGCTCTGAGTACAGGCATCTCTCTAGGTAGTAGACCTCCAGGTGGTAGCAGGTCAAGGTCACTTCAAACCAGTGGCATTTATGACCCAACATGTCCTTCTACAACTGAAGGCAGAGGACAAGAGGGTGCAGAAACTGCACCACACAGCTTCAGGGCTCTCGTCCTGAGGTGACACACTCCTGCTCGTATTTCCTGGACCACAAGCAGTTCTCTAGTCACATTGGACTTCAAGGAGGTGGGCTGCACTCAGAAAGGCACTAGAAATAGTGCTACACAGAAGTGACATCGCCCATCAATGTCCTGATCGAGATTGCCTGGAATTAACTGAGAAATCAGGTAATTTCCTACTTCATGATGAAATGGGGACTGAGAGGTGGGAACAAATTTTGGTAAGGAAAACTAAAGTTCCATGATTCTTCTGCCTGCATGTGCCCCTGTGACTTGGAGATTGCTGGAGGAATTGCTTGCAGGCCAGCAACAGCAACTGCTATCCTGACATTCTGTCTAACAAATCACCACAAACAACTGGGGCTTAAAGCGATACTCAAGGGCTTCAACTCACAAGCCTATAGGCCGTCTCAGTGCATCTTCTGGCTGAGGGACCCCAGTCAGGTGACCTGGCGATGTCACCTGAGTTCACCTGTCCACTCTTTGCTGCTGGCCTGGTGACTGCAGGCAGCTGGCTGTAGCAGGCATCCTCTTCTATGGGAATGCCTCCTCTCTGCCAACCTGGCTGAACCTTGTTCTCACATCAGGGCAGACGTCTGAGAAGCTGAGAGAAGAGCAAGCAGAAGCCAGGGGACGAGGAGGAGAGTGGAGGGGTTACCAGGGACCAAGTGGCTTGGAAATAGCAACCACATTCATGTCTACCATGTTGGCTCATCAAGGCAAGACCAGGAGCAGCAGCTACTCCAAGGCTGAAGCTGACACTGCCCCTCCAAGGTAGAGAGCACCCAAGATGTGGACACACATGGCAATGGAGAGCTGGGCTTTTCATGCCCATCTGTCGCCCAAGGGGCTGGACCCTGATGTGGAGGCCCAGCAGTTCTCAAACTCAGGTACACGGCAGAACCATCCAGAGCACTGGTCAAAGAGCGGAAGGTGAAACCATCTCAGAGCATCTGACCCATGGCCCAGAAGGGACCCAGAATCTGCATTTCTGACTCATCCAGGTGAAGTTAATGCTGCTGCTGCTGGTCCAAGGAGGACACAGCAGGAACCACTGCAATCCCCCTGCTGGTCAGCAAACAGCACCTGAAGATGTACAAGTGAATGTTGGGAGAGAGAGGCAGGCTTTTTTTTTAATTTTTTATTTTTGGATTTTGTACAATACATGATTTCATAACTGTTCATCTTCATGGGATTACCCCACCTCACCATGCCCCCTCTGGTCTCTTTGCCTCCTTTCTTTTTCTGTTTGTCCATGTTTAGCCCTTTAGTCCTTTTTGCCTTCGCAGGCCAATCCAAGTGCCTTTGGCTTGTATACATGCTTTTTGTTTCCTGGTGGCTGTTATCGCTGTTGTTTTCTGCCTCATTTTTCTGCTCCTTCCCATTATGTTTCAGGTCTTTTGCTTTGGGGACCTGACTCCCAGCCTTTTGTTTTGGCAGAGCAGCTCCTCAATGGGGACAGCCATTGGCTGATGGTAGGTCTCCTAGTCTCCTCCTTTGGAGCTTTGCCGTGGGTTAACTGCCATTCTGCAGGCATCCTCCCTCTGGCAAAGGGGGTGTGCAGTTCCTTATTGGCAGCATCTCTGTGCCGGGTTTTTGGTCACAGCTCCCCAGCGACTTAGTAGGCATAGTTCTTTCATGTTTGTTCTCACAGTTCAGTGCCCAGTGTTTCTCGCCTTGCTCATTTTGTATCCTGCTTGAGAGGCGTGTGTTTTTAGGGTCTTTCTTGCTGTTCCTCGCCTCTTCTGTTCCTGTGGTTGAAGATCGTCTCCATGTACTTATTGCTGGTGCAGGCTCCTGGGAGTAGAGGCAAACTGAGAGGAGTCTGTGGCGATACCAACCCCCCACCACACACACTGCACCCAACTTCTTGGCAGGACTCAGGTGTGCAGTGCCCACACACCAGCCAACCCCCAGCCATGCCCCAGCCCCACCACATAGGGAGATGAAAACCAGTCACACAATGGGCACTGTGTGGCCAATGTCCAGGCCGCGGACGGCGTGAGCCATCAGAGACCTGCGTGGTGCCCCCATGCCAGTGGGACCAGCCTTTCCAGAACAACCACCGTGGCTCCATCCCACCCACTCTCCAGAGGCAGATGGAGCTGCCTCATGCAAGGGGCGGTGACCCCACCATCATGGTGGGGCCACAGAGGGTGTGGGCCAAGTCACCTGCATGGAATCCACACAATGCAGGCTTTTTTACTAAAAATTCCTTTTGCCTGCTTTTCCTGAACTAGGGAAGAGCCTCTATACCTTCCTATGTGATACTAACCAGTTGAAAACCTTTGCTAACTACTAAGCTTCCATAGACAAGTTACCTTTGTTATTCAAATCCTGCACCTTGCCCCAGCTCCTGGCTCCCCAGCCAGAGGAAAGAAAAAAAAACTTTTGCCACCTACAGTCCTTGCTGTAATTTCCAAAGTGAGATTAGACTCCAAAGTGAGCAGACTATTAATCACTAACCAAAGTGTTATATATATGATTAGTTATATATGTACTCCAATATAAACATGGAAAATGCAGCTACCTCACCACTGTCCAAGCTATCCTTTAGTCTCTGGTCACCTCACCACATGTCCGATCAATCTGAGCTGAACAACACGTGTTCCAAACACAGGGCAGTCTTCTTTTCCTCCTTAAGCATGTTTTAGCTTCTTCCAAGCATGTGGTCAGAGACATGATGTGTTCTTCTTGCAGTATCCTTCTTAACTCCGGGCAGTAGAAAGATGCAGGAACAAATAGCAGGTCCAACTCAGGCCGCTCCATGGCCTCTCCAAAAGCTTTAGAGTCAAACTAAATAAAACAAATTCCAGCATAAGGTTCAAAGTTCTAAACTTCTTAGACTCCCCTGAGTACATACACTCATGCATGCTAAAGCCATGAGTTCACAAGCCTGAGTCCCAGGCCAGGCCCAGACTACCTTTGGCCATACGGCCACTCACCTTCTCCTTCTTCCAAAATGGCTCATCCCAAAATGGCTGATCCATTCTCCTTGCTCTACACCCTTTTTAAAATATCAATTTTTATTTCCTGCATTTCCAGGGACAGCCTTGTCCATCATGTCATGTTACAAAAACCATGTTTTCCTCTCTCTCCCTCTAGCTTTTGAAAGAAAACTATGAATTCTAATCTTGAAATGTATAATTCTAAAGCAACATGGAAGCAACTCTTTTGTCCTAGCTTTATTAGTGCATGTATCAGCTATGTCAGTGGAAGTACCTGGGGGTAGCCTCCAGCAGAAGCAGTGCCTCCCTTCCATGTCACACTGGATCAAGACCAGAAAAACACCCCACACCCAACTCAGGAGCTCTTTGCAGGTGCCTCACTCAACTCCACAAGGCATTGTCTTCCTTTGTCCACCCTGTCCTACTGTGCAGATTGTCATTGTCTGTGTTCCCACCATCAGTGATGACTGAAAGGACTGCTGTGTGACCAGGTGTCTGACCAAGGCACAGGAGTAGCTCTGGGTCCTTCTCAGAGGCACCAGCTCCATCTCAGCCAGATGTTCAATGTGCTAGCAGAGAAAATCCCATAGTGTGACTCTGCAGTTCCTCTAAGCCACTCATGCAGGCAGGTAGCCGAACATGTCCTGTGAAACACAGGTGAGCACTCAGCCAGGCCGTCCACAAACTGCATCTAGAAAGATGGCTTTCATCACGCCTCTCACTGGCCACCACCAGGGACAAGCTCTTCAGAAGCCATGACATTCGCTTCTGCTTATCAATACAACATAGCAGATTCTCCAGATTACTCCTTGTAGATGCCTTGTTCTTGGCCACTGACATTTTTCTAAAATCCCTACTGAGTGATGCTTAACATCACAGTCCTTGGGACTTTTTCAATAATACTACAAGGTACTATCATATACAAATCACCATCCTCTTATCTGCTATTTAAATCTTCAATTGTCAAAAGTCTGGCAATAATTTGGCAATAATAATTTTTTCAATAATGAAAACAAGTGTGCCACCCATACTTTTTTCCTTTGGCTACCAGGAAGCTCAGAGCCTAATCTAAGGCTATCTTAGTTGAGTTTGGTGATGGACTTATGAAGTTTTTTGATATATTCTGAATTTATATTTAATGTCTTTTCACTGCATCTAAATTTCTGTATTTTCTTTGTTATTCCATTTCAGTTACTACTTTTGCTAGTGTACAATATCATGTTCTTTTTAGAACAAAGTAATATCTAAGTAATATAAATATATTCTCCATAGCCCAAGTGAATGTAAATACTAACTAAATAGTGTTTGTTAATTAAGTTTGCCCAACAAACTTAAATCTTCAATTAAATGTCTTAATTTTGGGAGAGACAGGGAGAGATGTGGGAAGAAATTAAAGATATGGATGAAGGAAACAAACTTCTCAAAAATTCTCATTTCACGGGATTCTAAGAATTTTAGAAAAATAAGATGTGGGAAGCAGGAGGAAGTATGTGAGTATGTGGTCAGATCTGAACCCCACTACCTGCTGGGTTATGGGCCCTGGGAGTGGGGCCAGCTTGGTCTCCCACAGCCCCCCACTTCCCGAGTCTCGAAGCCAGATCACTTAGAAAACAGAACATTCTGGTTAAAAAGCACCACACAGGGTTGTATTACCCAGGTGCAAGATTTATTAAGTGCTTATAAGGTTAATCAAGAACAGACCCAGAGGAAAGGGGAATGAAATAAAAAACAAACACCTTGATTCTTACTTTAACAAAATCCAAAGAAGAATGCAAGCTTTGGGGGGATCACAAGGGTACTATGAATAATCTTGCATTAAAAAAATGAATATTTTAAGTACTGGATGTTCTCGTGATGGTTCGTGTTTTGATGAACAGAGGCCACACAGCCAGAAAGTTAAATGGCCCACAATTTTGTAGCATCTCAAAATACTTCTGTGCTTCTTGGACCATTTAACATGTGAGTCTCTGACATATTCCTCCCCAGTCCTCACTTTGCCATTTCCCCAATGACAGACAGGTGATGGCACACTGGAGCAACATCATCAGTAGGGAGGTCTCCCAGGGCAACGCACACCCTGCCAACCCTGGGCAAGGCCACCGTTTGCAGGGGAGTGAGGGGGGCTCAGAAACTTCCTTCTTGTCAAGTAACAACTCTTTGACCCCCCCCCAGGGGCTGCAGACTCACTGAATGAGCTTTCCCTTTCCAATTTAAAAGTCATTTTATGCTCAACACTAGTAATAATCAAGAAAATGCAAATCAAAGCCACAGTGAGACACTATCTTACACCAATAAGAATGCCCCATGTCAAAAAAAAAAAAAAATAGGCAACAGCAAGTATTGGTGTGGATGTGGAGAGAAAGGGACACTCTTACACTTGCTAGCGGAAATGCAAACTGGTCTAGCCACTATGAACAGCTGTGTGGAGGACTATTTAACTATTGAAAATGGAACTAACATTTGACCCAATAGTCCTGCTTCTGGGAATCTATCAAAGGTTACAAAAACTGTAATCCAAAAAGATACCTGTGCCCAGGTGTTTATTGCAGCACTACTTACAATAGCCGGGATATTGAAACAACCAAAATGCCCCCAAGTAGATAAATGGTACAGAAAACTGTGGTCTTTGTACACAATGGAATACTATTCATTCATCAAAAATGCAAATGATGTCATTCACACCAATATGAATGAAACTAGAAAGAATCATACTAGCAGAAATAAGCCAGAAAAAAAAGAGAAATACTGGTTGGTCTCATTTCTATGTGGGACAAAGGGAAAACAAACAGACAAGAAAAATTTAAAACTAATTTTTAGCAAAATTAAAGCATAGAGCATGGGTGGGGGAGAAGGGAAATCAGGGGTGGGAGGGGCACCAAACACTAAGATAATGGTTCACAGTGATAAGGTGGTGGGAGAACCTGGGGGTAGATAATGATATAACATAAAATAAACAATATAATAAATAATAACCATATATATAATTAAAAAATAAAAATCATTTTAGGTGCATATCATTAAGAATCAGTAGAGAAAAACTCTTCTGTCCTTAGACATGCTGGGAGGGATTCAGGACATTCTTTCCCACTCACCTTCTCATTACGAGAAACGCTGCCATCAGCATCACTCAGGTATAAAGTAAAAAGTCAGTTCTTTGACAGGAGGGTCTGTAGCAGGTTAGCAAACACAGGGACAGCACTGCCCAGTGCAAACTCTGGACCTGGGCTCTGCTCTCTGCAGCCAAGTTGCATGTCTTGGGACAGATGCTTCCTTTCCCTCATTCTTCGACTCTTTCCTGTGCTTAATATCACCAGCATCCTTCCCCTAACCCAGCTTCTGAGGCTGCAGCTAAACCTTGCAGTGCAGATTGGTTGATCCCAACCTTCCTTCTCCAGGGAAACTTCAGGAAGGTTTTCTGCCCCGATACCCAGATGAACAGCAGCCTTTCCTCCCCTTCTGAATGTGCATACCCCCCGCTTATCCACACCATGTGTGTGGTGAGCCAGCGTGTGCTCAGGGTGTGTGTGCAGACAGGCAACAGAGCAGCGAGCACTGGGACCCACATGGTCAGAGCACACTTGCCTCTGACCAGCTGATCATTGAATAAGTGAATCTTCTTGGAGCACTACTCACCAGCACCTTCCCCAGAGCTGAGGATACAGGTAAATAAGCCACCCAGGGATCCCCTGTTTGGGCTTACAAACCCTCAGGGGGAGGGCATGATGTTCTCAATCTGTTAGTTATTTGCAGGTGCAAGAATTGCTTCAAAGGATTCTTAGGATCCATGCAAATGTCCGGTAGCTGAACCTGATAGCTTCAAGGTGGGGCAGGACACTCCTGATACCTTCGGGGCCAGGTATTGCAGAGTCAAGGGCAGGAAAGAGGGCTAAAGCCCGTGCATGGGGAGTACAACAGCCCGGAGGCACCATGGGGATGAATGTGTTGTGGTTGATAATCAAGAATTCAAAGTTGAGAATTCCATAGTGGCAGGACCAGTTTGCATCCCACCAGCAGTGTAAACATGTCCCTTTTTCTCTGCATCTTTGTCAATACTTGTTATTGCCCCCCCCCTTTTTTTTTTTTTTTTTTTGATGTGGACCATTCTTACTGGTGGGAGGTGGTATCTCTGTGGTTTTGATTTGCATTTCCCTTATGATAAGTGATGTTGAGCATCTTTTATGCACTTCTGTCCATTTTTTTTTTTTGGCCTGGAGTTTTTGCTTTGATTTTGTTGAGTCATGTGAGTTCTTAGTCAATCTTTGATATCAGATGCTTCTCAGTTGTATGGAGAGCAATACTTTTTTCCCGTTCAGTTGGGTGTCTTTTTGTTCTAGTTATTGCCTCTTTTATTGTAAAGAAGCTTTTTAGTTTGCAGTAGTCCAAGCTGTTTATGCTTTCTTCCATTTTCTTAGCATCTGTAAATGTGTCCTGAAAGAGGTTTCTACAGTGTATGTCATGCACTGTTTTACCCATATTCAGGGGAGGAATTGAGCATAAAAAATAGGATGATGGTTCATGGGTGACATAGTGATGGAAGGAATTGGAAGTAAACAAATGTAAGAGAATATATATATATATATATATATAATCAATAAAAATAAATAAATAAAAAGACCTACATTTTCTATATTATCATTAATTGAATATGTAACCAAGCTCTTGCCTTAAAAAAAAATCTTCCTAATGGGAAAAAGAAAAGTTGAATCAAAGAGACACTGGACTTGGAGAGGTAGCCAGTGGTTCCAAGTACGTATCACACATTCCAGTCCTAGGAGCTTCCTGATATCTCACTCAACCCTGGAGCCTAACAAGGAGGGGTCCCAAGAGCCATGCAGCTTGGTCTCCCACGCAGGTGCTATACTTACATTCGACAGCAGGCACGCCTGGTGAGATCACCTTATGATGCAGCTCTCCCACTGCCTAAGGTCTCTGTCCCCCTCATCTTCACCCCACCCCACTGCGTCCCAACTGCTCAGTGACCTTGCAGTTTGGGATTGCACAGAGCTCACCCTGGTCAGGTCCAGAAAAAAGATAAGCTTTCTTTCCTTCCCAGCAGGAACAACGTTCCAGAGACACAGACCACCAATCCAGTCTGGGCTCATGCACACATATCCTGAGTACCTGAATTGGCCCTAGACTGGGAAATGGGACCCTTAGTTGGTCAAGACACAAACAACCTTGACAAGCAAAAGGCAGCAACAGCAACATCTGTCAGCTCCCTCCAGAACAGGAGCAGAGTCAGACCCAGGAGCTACAAGAAAGGGAGCAGTTGCAAGGGGAAAAGGCCTTTGTCATCAGATGGGGACAGGAAATACAGGGCAGGTGAGAGCTGCATTTGTTCATTCGGTAAACTACTGTTTCAGGAGTGAGGAACCCAGGACCCCAAGATGTTAAGCATTTTGCTCAAGATCATGTAGGGACAAGGTGATATGGGACTTTAGGTGACTTACACCACAGAAACAACTTACTTAAGCCTCTGCCTATCTGCCTACCCAGGTATCTCAGTGATCAACAAAAAAACCAAGATTGTTTTAAAATGCAAAGAATCCCCAAATTTTCAAGTTGGAAATAATTGTTAAGTCTCCTGATTTATGGCTTAGAAGAGTGAGATGATTAAGAAACAGATGTATTTTTGGAGAATGGAGGCCCAGCAATAAGGCTGAGACCACTTGGGGCCCACAGCCTTGGTTGACCCTGGCTAGTGAACTCATGGTCTCAGCATGCATAAGCTGAGTGTGGGCTATAGAAGTCTAAAGACTTTGGAGATTTGAACTTTGTGTTGGAGTTTGTCTTATCAAGTTTGACCCAGATGCTTTTGGAGAGACTGTGAGCTAAGCCTAAGTAAATGGACTTTATGATGGTTACTGTATCTTCAAGTTTTTCTACTGCCTAAAGTTGAGAGCATGCCAAAAGGGAAAAAGAACACATCACATCTTCAACCACATGCTTGAAAGAAGCCGAAACACAGCAAAGGATGAAGAGAGGAATGCTCCACTTTTTTCAACACATGCTGCTGGACTCAGATTGATTGGCTGTGTGGTGACATGACATGACTAGAGACAATAAAAGTTTTGGGATATGTGGTGGGATAATTGCATTTTTCATGTTTATTTTGTAGCACATGTAATAGGATAACTGGGGTTTTTATATGCTTATCTTGTACATATTTAGGTAATCATTGGTCAAAAAATAAAGGAAAAGAAACAACTGGGACTACATCAAATTTAAAAGCTCTGTACAGTAAAAAAGACAACAGCCAAAACAAAAAGAAACCCAACTGGATGGGAAAGTTTTTCACCCTCCATAAAAGTGATAATGGTTTGATAACAAAGATCCACAAGCAACTCATACAACCTAGCAAAAAACAAAACAAAAATCTCAGTCAAAAAATGGGGGAAAGAACTAAAAAGACACTTCTCCAAAGAGGAAATACAAATGACCAACAGGCACATGAAAAAATGCTCAACGTCACTAGCAATCAGGGAAATACAAATCAAAACCACAATGAGATACCACCTTACACCAGAATGGCCCACATGGGAAAAAAAAAAAAAAAACAGGCAACAAGTGCTGGGATGGATGTGGAAAGGAATAATCTTACACTGCTGGTGGGAATGTAAACTGGTCCAGTAACAATGGAAAGCAGTGTGGAGGACCCTCAAACTGATGAAAATGGAACTACCATTTAACTCAGCAATCACTCTTCTGGAAACCTACCCAAAGGAGACCTCAATGATTATACAGAGGGACACCTGTGCTCGGATGTTTACTGTAGCGCTGTTTATAATTGCAAGGACATGAAAACAACCCAAATGTCCAAAACAGATGAATGGATGGAAGAGATGTGGTATCTATACACACTGGAATATTACTCATCAATATAAAATGACAAATTTGATGCTTTTGTGATCACATGATGGACCTAGAAGGAATCATATTAGCAGAAACAAGTCAGAAAGAAAAAGATAGAAACCAAATGGTTTCACTAATATATGGGATATAGGGGAAACAAACAAAAGGCCAAGAGGAAAAGTCAAAACAAGCTAACAACCAAACTAAAACACAGCTAGGGGTAGAGAGATGGGAGGGAGTAGTCAGGGAAAGGAGGGAATCGGAGAACCCAGGGGAATTCAAAGATGTGAAAAATACACACACACACACACATATATATATATAATTATTTATTAAAAAACAATAATGAATAGTTTGATCACTTTTTTAAAAAAGAAACAGATGTTAAGTAACCTGCTTAAGGACACACGGTCACACAGACTTGAATGCAGGGTTTGGTTTTGTTTTTAACCACTGAGGAAACATCTGTTGCATATCTGTGTCTCCCCATCACAGGAACACATGTCAAGGATACAAATTTAAATGAAACATATTCCCTGCCAGGAAATGTTACATTCATGTGGGTCAACTAAACCTTACCTCGGAGTTCTTTACATGGGAGAGGGAAGTCTTTCTTGAGCTACAGTGGTTTCAGTCTTACTAATGATGGGTATAGTTGTGATTATCTGCGTCCTCTGTTGCAAATCCAGTATGTGCCAAACACTATGGGGAGCGTACTTCCTGAGTCAAATAAATTGATTCTGTTACAGAAAGAGCAAAAAGTGAACATTTAAGCTCAGTTTTTAAGAATTGATCAAGTAGAAATAGCAAGCAAAAATGGCAATGCCCTATCAATAGCGGAAAACACTTTTGCTTAGATACTACTGACCAGCACCCAACTCAAAGGAGACTGGGAGATGTAGTCTTTAGCAGTACCATCATGTTTCCATGTAAAATCGGTCCTAATGTAAATAATGGGGGTAATGACTGATATGGGGAGAGCTTTTCTCTGCCTCTGGGAGCATGACCAGCCATAGACAGCATAACCTAGGACTGGACTCCCATGTGGGGTACGACAGTGCTCTGTTCACATCTCTAGCCTCAGGGTCTCACACTAGGGGTGCCTCGTGCTAGGGGTACAGTGGGGGACCCTGAAAATGAATGAGTTGCTTATTTGTCCAAGAAATTGATCCACATGTTGTTCCCCTGAAAAAACAGCAGGTCAGTCATCACCTAATAGCACTATCCCATGAATATATCAAGGACCCATAGATGGGGGAGGGGAGGGGTTTGAAGACCACAGCTCAACAGGAGGACGCTCAGGCTGAACGTGCACAATGGCAGAGAAAGCCCCAAATCTAGAGACCAAAAGTTGTATTTGAAGCCTAACTTCATCATTTTTAACCAGTATGATCTTGGGTAACATTAGTAAGCTTATTTTTTTCTGACAGTGGAGCAGTGAAAATGACAAAAAAGCACCTATCTCACTTGGTTGTCATTAGTTAAATTAGACATTTTATTTAAAAATATTTGGCTTACTACTTAGCATATACCTTTTTTTTTTAAGTTCTTTATTTTCTTCCTAGAGGTGATAATGATATAAATAATCATTGAGTGGTAGAAAGGTCATCTAGAACACGCATGGCACAACTAATAGTTTTAGCATTTTCTATGTGCCAGGCACCCTGCAGAGGACTTTATGAGAAATTATTATCTCATTTAATTCAATCCCTATAAAATTAGTCCTATGACTTCTTCCATTTCATGGATAAAGAAACTGAGACAGAAGGATGGAAAGTGGCTTCCAAACTGCCCAGAGATCCCTCTTCCCAGATTTCCTGACTTGTGTGATCCTTCCCATGGAGAAACTTCTCTCAAGCAATTCCAGAGAATGCTGCACCCACATCCTCACACCATGACCACATCTGGAAATGAGGGCTGCCTCTGTTAGAAAGACTCAACCACCAGTGTTTCTGCCCTGGAGAACTGGAGGCTTGGAGTCTGCATATCCTGCCTTCATGTCTCCGTGCGCCCTTGCTGTAGTTCACCAACAGTCTGTGTAGGAGACAGAATTTGGGTGCATGGGAAGGTAAATGAGTCAGACACGCTTTTTCCACTATTAACCTCTATGGTCAGCACCTGTGGCGCTGCAGCCTCCCCATGAGTGTACATGCCTGACCAGGGGGTGTGGATATACGTGAGTGGATGCACCTGGACCTGAGAGGATAAAAGGGCAGTGGGGGAAGGCGTGGAGAGAGCACAAGGTAGAAAACACAGAGAGAGGGTGTGAGGATTCTGAGAGGCTGGGGAACTCACCTGCCTCCCAGCACCCCCGGCCCCGGCCTGCCCTGCCAGGTGTGTCTGTGTAACCGCTGGAAGCAATAAAAAACTTGCCCAGGTTGGGCCCAGGCACTGCAATCAGCATCACGAACAGGATGGGTGCCGGACAGGTGGTGACTCCACACCACATCTCCCTGGGTCAGATCGGCTTCCTGACCTGCTCGGCCTCTTGCTCCTCTTTACCTCTGCTTCAGAGCGCAGCAGATCCCTAGAGCCCAGATCCTAATACATGTTCTTGTAAAGGATGAGGCCTGTCATTTCCTGTTTCATCCCTGATGTCATAAACGGCTGCTGACCTTCCCGGAAGCTGTTACTGCCATTGCCACCACCAATCTCACCACCATCACCAGAAGTGAGTGAGTCAGGCTTTTTCCTTCATCAGCCTGGATCCCCAGCACCTGGGGTACTGCGTCTTCCCCATGATGGCGCAGCCCAGTGGGTGAGTGCGTGTGTAAGTGTGCACACTTGGGCCTGGCAGAGTGAAGATAAAGGGGCATAGCAGGCCTGAGAGATAAAGCATAAGAGAGCATGAGAGAATGCCAGAGAGAGAGCCCATAAAAAGAGCATGAAAATTCAGGGGGTAAGGGAAGAGATTGTCTGCCTCTGCTCCCCTCAACCCTGGTCTGGCCCTTGCCCTGCTCTGCCTCTGTGTAGCTGCTAAAACCAATAAAGAACCTATGCAGATGGGTGAGCCAGACATAATTAGGAATGGGGATTAGTGATACGACTGTCACCATCACCATCATCACCACCACCACACAGTGGCTTAGGGTCCTTATGAACACCTGGCATGCACAGCGTGCTAGATGGAAAGACCACCCTCTCCCATCCTCTCAACCCATCTGTATCAACAGAGGTCACCCAGAGAAGTCATGCTGAGGCCTGGCTCTTTCCTCTATCTTCATACTGAAATCAGGTCAAAAAGGAGGCAAAAGCTTCCAACTTACAAGCCCCAGGTCCATATCATCCATGTGTAGCAGTTGTCATTCAACATGCTACGCATGTTGATTTTATTAACCAAGGATTTTATTAACCAGGGAGTTCAACAGGGAAAATGAAAAGTCCTCAAAGCCACAAGCGGCAGTTATCTTACCCCAGTCGCCATTCTCAGTCCCAAAAGTTCCAAAGACATGTCCAAGATGGTGCCTTCGCTCCTCCAAACCTCAGCAGTAGGCACTCTGCAAAGTCCAGCCTTTCTCTGGCATCTTCTCTTTTCTTCCTCTCTCTCTAGCATCCCAAGCTGCTCTACTTCTTCAAGGTGCTTCAAACTTCTTCCACAATTGCTGATGTACAAATCAGCTTTCCAAATCCCTGGCCATCGCCAGGTACCAACTTTCCATGTCTCCTTGTGGCGATGCCACACTCTTCACACTGGCCACTCTTCTGCTGGCCACCATGACTCCTCACTACCTCCAGCTCACTCTTCAGGGGGCTTCTGCCCAGCCTAGTCACTCAGGCTACTCTTTACCGGCCTGCCATTCGCTTCTCTCCTCTCCAAAAGGCTCCGCTCCTGCATCCTTCTCCAGGTACCTAAACCTCTCCGCTATCAGCTTCACATGGTTCTCCTCATGCAAATATTCTCCCAGCTGTTTCCTCTGCCAGTTTTTAACTGCCACGCCCCCAAGGGTGGGGGAGGGACACCCAGTTTCCATATCTTGACAACACCAGGCCTGGGTGTCAAAACACCCAGATGCATGCATCTACTTTGCACTGAAATACAGGCCAGTGGCTCTTAGCTGCCCCTGCACATGCAGGTGCTTGAGAGGAAGCAGCTCCTGCTAAAATGCTTATACATTTCCAGCAGGGTGGAGCCAGGTCCACAGGTAAGTGATGGATGTGGATGCAGGTGCGAAGCTTGGAGTAGCTCCTAAGTCCCAGTGTATCATTATAGAGAGCTTCCCATCCAGTGGTTGAGCATGGTCATCTGGAGGTCTTGTGGAAAGCACATGTTCCGGGAAGACCCTGCCCTGCCCAGTGGCCACCCTGCTCTTGCTGGCAGCCACAGCTTGCACGCACTGAGCTTTCTGCTCCCTCCCAGGCAGGGGGGTGACAGGGGTTCTGGTCCCCCATTTCACAGCACATGTACAGGAGGTACACAAGCACCCCATCTTTCCATCTGGGCCTGACTGACCTTGACAGGTCCACGGGGGAAGAACCTGCCCAGGCACAGGTAGCAGGGGGCGGGAAGGATAACTGACCCCCATCCCACCCCACCCCTCCCCTCTGCATCCCCACCCCCCTCTGGTTTACTCCCACTCCAGTCAACCCACATTGGGAATAAGAAAAACACTAACGCTCCACCTGAAGAAACAGAGGAGGTGCGGGGCATGAATAAAGGCCCTGGACACACACATCTCCTGGCGAGACTCCACATGAGCATGGAAGAAGCAGCAAACAGCAAACAGACCTGTGGGACCAACTATAGAGGAAACTGATCACAGGATGACATCTGCACCATCACCAGCTGCTGGGAGCCAAAATCCCAGGCCACAGATGCTTTCAGCAAGAGCAAGGAGCACCCTGATGCCACAGGGGGAGGAAGGCCACAGAGATATGGCGATATGGCAGCAAATCCCCTGCAGAGCTGCAAACCAAGGCTGAGGGACCCGCCCACCCAGGCATCTGCTGATGTCTGTCCTCTTCGAGGAACTCTCAACCGACAGAGGCCGGAGCCAGGTTCTGTAATCAGAGGCCAGAGTGACAGGGCGAAGAAGCTGCAAAATGGACAGAAAACAGAATGGCAGAGACAGGCAGCATGGAGGAGCAGGCACGGTGGAATCTAGACGAGTTCGGTGGGCGGCCCCGAGCAGTGAAGTCTGGAAATCTAAGCAC